>JABCJZ010000340.1:0-128312 GCA_013184445.1 Fusarium sp. NRRL 53497 | reverse complement strand
CTATATTATCTTATATTATAATAATCTAATACTCAGGATTTTCTCTTATAATTTTATTATAATTTACTTTTTCCTGTTATGAGAGAATTATCTAAAGGCCTTTCTGGTTTTTCTCTAACCCCGAGGATAGTCTATTCTTTGTTTCATGGAGTTTTCGTCAATTGGGTTTTGACAAGACTCGGTTATCGATCCCAAGCTCTCGGCCCTGAAACCCGGCCTATCGGCCTGCATACGACGTAGCAATGGGCCATGGCACCTGATTTCCTTCATCTCAACCCCGGCCATTCTCAAGGTCTCATGGCCATCAAAATTTGCACCATTCATTCGCTACTGAACAGATAATGTAACAGACCAATCGGCGAATGCTAAAAAAGCTGGGGTAAGTGACCTGTTTTTCTGGGGTCCCGAATGATTTCCCGCGCCAATCATAGCCCTCAATTGACCTCGGACCGAGCATCCCCGTGACCCATCAGATGATCGACTCCTCTTCATTCATTATCTCCTCTTTTCCCCACGTTTCTATCGGCCCGTACCGGGGCGACGTTGGATTCTTGCTTTGAAACCCAGAGCCATGGAACAAGCAGCTGATGCCTCGAATGACTGGCCTTCGCGGAAGAGACTGAGGACCTCGCATGCAGTGAGTCTGGATTGTGCGTTATGTTGCACTCGACTGACCGACATTAGTGTGATGCTTGCCGTACCCGCAAGACAAGGTTGGCTGATCCTACCAAAACCTCAGTTTACACCTTGGCTGATAAGAGATAGATGCGACGGGAACCATCCTTGCGCTACATGTGCAGCGATCGACCATGACTGCACCTATGGATCCGAGGCCAACTCGTAAGCCCCATGATCTACCTAGCTGCTCAATTATCGCATAGTAACCCTGCCTTAGGAGAAGCAAGAACGATCTCATTCTAGAAAGCGTTCTCAGAGTTGAGAGAACCCTACATGAGTTACGATCTACAATCGTAAGCAATAGCCAAAGCTTCCCTTCCCATGCGTCCAGCTTTGACCAACCATGTCTGTAGCCAACCAGCGCCCAACTTGCTTGTCAACACCAAGCCCAGAACTCCCCACAAACAAATCGCACAAATTCATTCTCAGGCTCATCACCAGATCTTAATCTGCGTCGTCAAAGCCACGCTATACAAACACCTACCAGCCAAGACCAACGTGAGAATGTCAACAACTTCGAGAATGCAGTATTGGACTCTATGCACACCTCTACAACCGAGTCGATCCTGCAATGGCCTCACTTCGATGTGTTTCCACTCCTTCGGCACGATGGGGAGTCGATCTTTTACCTAGAGCAGGCACGGTCACCATTGGTGGTTGCACCAAATCCTATGTATCCGTATGTTGACGCGGAGGACATCACCTCGATGCTTGAAGCGTTCGAACGCAACATCAACTTCTGGTATCCCTCCATGTCGCAAGACCAGCTTTCCCGCATACGCGCGACACTCGAGAATGGGATGCCTTCGGAAGATACAGTGCACTCTTGTCTTTGCCTACTCACTTTAGCATTGGGATGTGCAAGTCAGGCTGCTGAGGATCTTCGTTTCACTGCTGAGCCTGATGCCTCAGAGAAGGACAAAAGACTTCGAAAGCGAAAGCTGGGTGACATCTATTTCCAGCTGGCTCTTAAGAAGCTTCATGTTGTGCATTTGCAAGTCGACTCCGAGAGCACGCAGTGCCTGTTCTTTACCGCGTAAGTAACCTGACCTTTTCGACTTGAGTATATCTAATGTGCCAGTCTCTATTTCGCATCGCTGGTTCGGCCACTTCAGGCGTGGGAGTACCTAAGTGCCACGGCGACGCGATGCATGCTTTTACTGTCATATCCACCCAGTAAACATGAAAATGAGGCTGAGGAACGAATCAGAAGGATATTCTGGTCATGCTACATACTCGAAAGGTGAGAAAGCTATTTGTCAATACTCTTCTACAACATACTTTCTCACATCATCTACAGTGACTATATGGCGGAACTATCAGCTTGTCCTCCTTCTGGAATCGCCCGAGTCGAATCATCCGTCCCGCTACCAAGCACTTATCACACACATCCTTCCGAAATCGTAGAAGAAGAATCCTCTCTGTACTTCCTCGCCTGTATCAGTATGCGACGTCTCCTCAATAGAGTTCATCAACTACTCTACGCACGAGACACCGGCGCCGCGTTCGATCATGCCCGCTTCCCCCGAATTGTCGCCGAACTTCAGCGTCAGCTTGATGACTGGCGTGAAGTCTTACCAGCATCCTTCTCTTTCAGTGTTGATACAGAGGAAGCAGCAACAGCGGCTGGTGGATTCCTTCGGCAACGATATCTCACCTGCAAGGGTGTTATCTACAGACCGTATCTCATGTGGATGCTGAGTAGTAGCTACGCTGAGACTAGGGTGACACCTTCAATACCCGATGCAATGCATAACTGCAAGTTATGCCTCGACGCATGCTTACTACATGCCTTAGACCTCAGAGGTTTTCCACAGACTGTGCTGATTGATACCTGGATATGCTCGCTATCGTAGGTCTACCTTTATTGTTCAAAACTCGCCGTACTAATAGTCCGCAGTATGTCTGGCGCCATGCTCATAATTCTCGCTGCATCTCATGTGCCTGCTTTGAAAGATTTCATTGGTTCACGGGCCACGCTCGTGGGTAACCATCTTGAAAAGCTATTTCGGAACTGGCGGGAAGTGTCATTTGGAGGCGATTCGCCGAGTGTTGATCGGAGTATGTGGCTTATCCAACAGGCGGATAGCTACATCAGGGACTGTTATTGAAACCGATTATCCCAAGACCTAAGAGTCTATGTTCTTGTTGTGCATACTGACATTAAAAGTCCTTCCAATTCACCATTCCCTAAAGTTCATCCTCTCTCTTCTTCTGTTCTTCCTCTTCCAAATCCTTCACGGCCCAAGTTGCAGAGACCAAGGTAACCTGGAGCTCCGGCCCGCAGTACGTATCATGATCAAAACCCTCTGTTGGTCCGATGTGGAGGTATCCTCTCCAGGTACCACTGTCAGTCAGGTCCATGCACTCAGTGCAGTGAAGCTTAGAACCGTGTATATCGATGTGGTGGTTGATCGCAGCAATCATTCTTTCACGTTCAGCGGTGGTATCGCAATCTCCATTATATCGCTTCATGTCTTTAGCATATCAAAATAGAGCTAACAAGAATAGGACTGCAGACCTGATATTCGTAGTATATTTCAGCTTTCGGGCCAGCATAGCCATTGAAAAAGGCGCAACGTTCCATGCCGGTGGCACGCTTCATCGCAGAGCCTGTATGGTTGGTTCATATTGAGGCACTTGCATAGGTTCTTGAGACTTACTGAATTGATGCCATAATATCTTTTTTTAATGTGTTAGAACCTTGACCTTTGCATGCAAGAAGTATTTCGTACCTTAAGACCAGCTGAAAATTCGGGGGATGGCGCGACGGCAGTCAGCGCCTTCTCAAGGATCTAGCTACAAGTGAGAAGAATACTCTATATTCATGAGTTCTTTGCTGTTACTGACAGTCTTACTCTTCTCGGGAGTGTGGACAGCGTCGCTCACGGGCTCGCAATGTTCAAGATGATCCAGTGCGCTTGGCCGCGGAACATCAGCCGAACGCGTTACTTCTGAAGTAGGCACCGAGCAGAGGGACTCTGGTAAGAGCACTAAAATCAGAACGTTCATAAAATTTAGTTTCATCTTTGCTTGGGTAGGTTGGCTGCCTAAAGACGAAGTGGAGCGAGATACGCGGCTGTTGGACGAGAAGGTCTTTCGAGAATATGAACTTCTGCAGGCTTGACCAGTTTATAACTAAGACAGAATAGATATGTAAATTCCGATTGACTTTGTTGTTGTTATAAGTTGCAGATGATGTGACAATGAAGCTGAAAGACGCTGCTGGTTTTTAACGGAAAATTGCCGCATAGCCGGAGTGGATACACTGATGGTTGAAAATGCATCATAACTTACGAGGTTACTGGATGCTTAGAACCAACACGATGGAACAACAAACAGTAATTGGCTCAAAATTAGGAGTTTGTCGAATCTCGGAAGAGCGGCAACTCAAATCGAGAGCAGGGCCACATATCTTATCAAAAAGAGGTCCCGGCCCTTCCGCAGTATGCCTTGGGAGGCTGAGCTGCAAAAACACATTGTAATTTGTCTGGTATTGAAGCAAATTTATAACAATAACCTTGAGGACCAAATAGGCTACACTTATATGGATTCATAGCTATACTATTATGACTTTCGCTAGTGAACAATCCAATTTCTTTTCAACTTTTATGATGTTGACTACCAAACCTGTAGGCTGCCGTTCTGGGCGAAATAAAAACGCTCTGATTTTAGATACGTAAGATCTGTTTCAAAAGGCTCTTACTATCTGGAAGGACATTGACAAATCTTTGTCGCGGCTGATTAATTACTCAACACCGCTAACCAATACAAAGCATATTTATCAAATGACCCTATGGAATATCCCGGTGAGATTGATTAAGGTCACATCTCAGCCCTAAAGGTGGATCTGGTACTAGCTATATGGACACTATATATGCGTATATGCTCTTACTAGTAGCTCTTCTATGCAATGCAGGTGCTCTGAGTTCCTGGGATCTGTATGCCCTTGGTTGCTAGCCTCAGGTACCCGAGGATGACATGCTTCTAAGATTAGTTTGGTTACTATCAAGGCTCACGTGGAGGACGATGCCGGTGTTTGATCTCTGTTATAATTTTGTTTCTGTTATCATTTTATTTCGAATCAATTCCTAATGAATATAACGGTCTCTGTATGGATGTCAAATACAGTTACTCGTCCCCGTTCCGGATAGTTTCAGCCGGCTTAGTATAATCACCGACCCGAACGCAGCTTTCGTCTGTATCAGGGCTCATTACGAATGATTCCCAATTTCATTACACTCCTCGACAGACAAAAGGCCATATTCTCTCATCAGACTTGCTTTGTAGCAACAGGCAAGACCTCCCAGCTCTTCCCCGCGCCGGCTCCGACATCCCCGGCTTCTTCACCACTAATCCCAATTCGCTCTGGTGCATCTGAGTCGTCGCACCGAACCAGGCATGATCAACACCAATGGAGCCATGTACCCGCACCTATCATGGATTCTAGTGGAGTCATGTCCTCCCCGAGTATGTCTCCGAAGCACGTGTTCATCGAAGGCCAAGGTTGAGACGTATCATGATGCGGACCTCACGGGATGCGGGGCTGTGCAAAGAGGAGGAGGAGTCAGTATCAAGATAAAAGTTCCATGAATTCCTGAGTTTGAACTTTTATTCTTTCCAGTTGTCATTCGTTTCTCAGCGTCAAAATGGGTGAGAACATTCAGCAAGAACCTAAGGGAATTTCCCTCCAGGAAGATAAGTCTCGACCAGACTACATCAACGAGGCTGTCTTTAGGAGAAATACTCTGCCTACTCGTTCTTACCATATTCCTGATACTTCAATCTCACTGAATGGAACTTGGGACTTTTCTCTAGCTGGTACCGCCTTGGAAGCACCAGAGCCAAGCGCTAAAGATGTCGCTTACAGCCAAATCCAAGTCCCTGGCCATTGGCAGCTTCAAGGCCACGGAAAGCCTTGGTACACCAATGTTCAGTACCCAATTCCCGTTTGTCCGCCATATGTTCCTACCGAGAACCCAACAGGAACATACCGTCGTGAATTTCACGTCCCAACGGGATGGGCGCCAGACTCTCAGCTGAGACTGCGCTTCGATGGTGTTGACAGCGCCTATCATATTTGGGTCAACGGTACCCTAGTCGGATACGCTCAAGGCTCAAGAAATCCTTCCGAGTTCGATATTTCAGCATTTGTCAACCGAGGGGGCCCAAACGAGCTCTTTGTGAGGGTTTACCAGTGGTCTGATGCGACATACATCGAAGATCAGGATCAATGGTGGCTTTCAGGTGAGTTGCACAGCTTCCAACACTCAATTCGCCTCTGACAATTTCTAGGTATCTTCCGAGATGTCTATCTCATCTCATTCCCAGCTGCCCGAATTGAGGATTTCTTTGTCAAGCCTGATCTTGACAACAGCTACAAGAACGGCACACTAGCAGCGTCTGTCGATGTCTTTGCTCAGAAGGGTACTGTTCTCGAGCTTACGCTCTCTGAGCTGGCAAAAAATGGTGGAGCAGTAATTGGCACTACCAATGCTTCTCTTGATGGGAAGCCCAAAATTGATCTTAGCCTTGATGTCGAAGATCCCAAGAAGTGGACTGCAGAGACACCTTATCTCTACTCAGTAGAGCTTGCACTCAAATCCGAAGATGGTAAGACCATTCTGCACAAGGTCCAGCAGCGCGTCGGATTCCGAAAGATCGAGCTCAAGGATGGCCTCATGATCGTCAACGGAAAGCGAATTCGTCTCCGAGGAGTCAACCGCCACGAACACCACCCTCTTCTCGGTCGCTCCGTCCCTCTCGAATTCGCTAAGAGAGACCTCCTCATCATGAAGAAGCACAACATCAACGCTCTTCGCTGCGCCCACCAACCTCATGACCCTCGAATTCTCGATCTCTGCGACGAGTATGGTCTCTGGGTTATGGCCGAAGCTGATCTTGAGTGTCATGGCTTCTATGATGCTGTGGCGCGACCTCTTGACATTCCCGAATCAATGGACTACGGAGAGCGCAAGAAGCTTGCTTTTGGAAAGGCTGCTCAGTTTACATCCAACAACCCTAGCTGGAAGGATGCTTATCTTGACCGTATCCAAGCTGTTCTCAACCGTGATAAGAATCACGCTAGTGTTATCATCTGGAGTTTCGGTAACGAGGCTTTCTATGGAGACAACCATAGAGCCATGTTCAAGTACGCCACTGAGGCGGATCCTTCGAGATTGATCCATTACGAGGGGGACGAGCAGGCCGAGACAACACACATGTATAGTTACATGTACCCCACGGTCGAACGCCTAATCAAGTACGCCAAGGAAGAAGGTGTTAAAGATGGCAAGTTCGAAAAGCCCATCGTTCTCTGCGAGTACGGCCATGCCATGGGTAATGGTCCCGGCTGGCTCGAAGACTATGAACAGGCTTTTCGCGACTATCCCCGTCTCCAAGGTGGCTTCATCTGGGAATGGGCTAACCACGGACTGTGGAAGGATGATCACGAAGGTGATGGCTACTACGCCTATGGTGGTGATTTTGGTGACACTCCCAATGATGGAACTTTCGTTATGGATGGTCTCTTGAACAGTCAGCATGAGCCTACCCCAGGACTAACGGAGTTCAAGAAGGTTATTCAACCTGTTGGTTTCTCTTTCGCGGATGGCGAGTTGAAGATTGAGAATTATCATGACTTTGCTAGCCTGGATCACTTGACTGCATCTTTCAAGGTCGAGCAGTTCGGACAAGAGTGAGTCGTCTCATGAAGAGAAGCAATACAGAAGCTAACTTTGAACAGGTCGATATTGATTCAGTCCGAGTCTTTCGATGTCCCTGACATCCCAGCTGGCGAGACACGCTCCGTTTCTCTTCCAGTCGACGCCAAGCGATATAACAAGGAAAGCGAAGTCTACCTGACCGTGACCTTATCACTCAAACACTCAACGGCTTGGGCTCCCGCAGGCCACGAGATTGCCTGGTATCAACAGCAGCTCCAGGCCCCCACCATGATTGCCCCCGCCGCAGGCAACACGCTCACTTCAAAGCTCTCCGTATCCGAGAAGGCCTCTACTGTCTCCGTCTCTGGAAAGGACTTTGAGTTCACCTTTGACCGAGCTTATGGCACTTTGAAGAACTGGGTCTCGAACAACGTGACCATTCTTACTTTTGATCCCAAGACCCAAGCGGCCATCATCCCGTCCTTCTGGCGTCCCAAGACTGATAATGATGTCCCTGGAGCTGTTCCTTACTGGGAACGATTCGGTGTTCATCAGCTGCAATCTCAACTTCGATCCTTCACAGTTGATACATCCAACTCGGACAAGGTTATTCTGAAGTCACATACTTTCATCACTCCTCCAGTTCTCTTCTGGGGATGGGATTGTGAGATCGAATACACAGTGCACCTGACCGGAGCCTTCAGCGTCAATGTCACCCGCCTATCTCCTACGGGGTCTATCCCCGAGCACGTTCCCAGAATCGGACTTAACATTTATGGTAGCAAGACACTAGAACACGTCAAGTGGCTTGGCCGTGGACCCGGAGAGAGCTACCCCGACAAGAAAGCCTCTCAGCGCGTAGGGATCTGGAACGTCGAGTCTATCTCCGAACTCCAAACGCCCTACGACGTTCCCCAAGAGAACGGTAACAGGGAAGATACACGATGGGTCTCCCTTCGAGACTCCAAGTCTCCAAGCGTTGGACTGCGCGCATCTCGTTTGGATGGAAAGCAATTCAGTTTCTTGGCGTCGCATCACAGAGATTCTGCTGTTCACGATGCTAGACATCCTCCTGATCTAAAGGAAGAGGATGCTTTGTTCATCAGGTTGGATGCTAAGGTAGCTGGCGTGGGATCGGGTGCTTGTGGACCTGCTGTTCGTGAAGATCTTATGGTTAAGACGGAGGAGACTATTTTTGGATTTTTGTTGGAGCCACTATGAATTACCTAGATTGATAGACCTTACGAGATAAATGATATGTCCTCCAGTTTTGATTAACATTACAAAGTCCAGAGTAATTGGAGAATGCTAGCAACAGATGCAGGTATGACATTTATGTGAATCGCGTACAGCCTCTTCTCGGGATGGTTCACATAGTTTTCGGTATCGTTGTCGGGTTTTCTCATTCTAGATTATATCATGCATCCGTCGGGTCATCGGCCTCACGTCACTCTCCGTCCCAGCTCAATGGATCGCATAACGCACGGAATAAGCTACCCAAGCCCCATGCAATACCAAAACAAGAGACTATCTCACATCTCCTGAAAACTCGATTGACTTTTTCTTGAAAAAGGGTCTTAATGTATATTTCGTGGCCAATACGTCACCCGAATCATCATCGCTAACTTGGCCGAGTGGTTAAGGCGCTGTGTTTAGGTTCTCATCAGAAACCAAACCCGCAGTGGGAAACCGCGGAGGTTCGAACCCTCCAGTTAGCATTCAAGTGATTCATTTTTTGCCTTTTTGAACAAATTTAATCACCATGCCATGCTGTGTTGTGTGCTTGAGCTTACAAGGTCAAGGTTATATGATACGGCTATCTCATGTGCGTAAAGCTTACAAGAAACGAGACGTGACTTTCCATAAACCCCACGTCGCGCCAAAAAGTGCCATCCAAGATAAAATCCCCTTTGCAATAAAAATCTTCTTTACCATCTGGAAAGTCTTCTTCTCATTCAACCGAGGAAAAGGCTCCTCCGGAATCTCCTTTCCTAAGAATTTGCAAAGAGGCTCCCAGCCGTCCTCAGCCTTGAACTGAAGAACCTCCCGATTTCTCTTTTTCGCCTCGGCCAATACGTCTTCGTTATATCTAACGCACATCTCAGCCGAAAATACATTCGGCGAGCCGAACTTTTCCTTTCCTAGTTTCATGCTCGCCACGTTGAGCTGGTACCACATACGATCTGCAGGCCAGAGCAGTCCAACCCAGAAGAACCACGGGCTGAAGAAGAAGCCGAAGCTCTCTTGGGCGCTCTTGGCCCAGACTTCGGGGTCAGGTCTCTGATTTAAGATTATCTTTGCATCCGGGTATGCATCCATCATGTCGGGTGTGAAGTAGACAACAGGAAGATCGCAAATGGAGCGATGTCCATGGATGAGTTGCTTGACCATCTTTTTCCGCGCTTCATCATTCTTCTCACGTAGTGCGGCGATGAAGAGACGGAGTCGTGACGGGTGAGGGAGAATCTCTGCCATGTGCATGCATGGTCCGAAACCGAGCTTCTCAAAGGCTGCTTGCATTGATGATGTGGCGGCGCGAGGGAGACCAGCTCCGATGACGAGGAGAGGGACCGCCTCTGAGTTTGGGTCTCCAAGGCCTCGAGGATCAGTAAGGAACCGCATTGTAGCAACTAGGTATGATGATTTGAATGAGATAGTTTCCGATTGGGCCCGATCGAACACTGAAGTCTCTGACAATGCTGAGCGAGGTGGCGTTTAAATAGGTTTAAAAATATTGAAGCTTCAAAATATGCTTAGTGCTGACGCAAGATGGCACAGCACATCCTCTTGTCAGAATCGTGCTGACCTTACCTGAGAGCCCCTATAGGTTCGGTTATTTCCTCGCTTCCTCATTCGAATGCGTTTGCAACATTCTTCTGACTGGTCCGACCGATATGGTAAAAACATGCGCTTAGAATCATGCATGCCAAGGTTGCCGTTATATCGCAACACGTCGAGAGTCGTAACAACGTCCAAAAATAATCATGTCTTACATCCTCTCTGTCACCTCGGTGCATACCATAATTGGTAATTAAGGAATCGAAGTTCGCTCATGCATCGACCGATCATTGTGGAGGCTCCTCAGACATGCTTCGTTGGCAGTTCCATTGCCAATGGTCTGTCAAGCACCGTAAGCCCAAGACATTTATCCGTACGCCAAAGGATATTACTACCCTTGAACCAGTCCTTTGATACTTTTGACTCAATTTACTAAAATGGAGTCTCCAAGAGGGATTAGACGTAGGCTGGACTATTTATGCAAGACTTCTCAGCATTATTGATATCAAATCATGGAAGAGCTAGTGGCGACCCATTACCCTAGACCAGAGCAGGTTTGTCAGAAATGAGCATATACTGGTGCGTAGAGCACATTGCAAGAGCAGTCCCTGTTGAATTCTCACTATTTCAAACTCGGCACTGTTTTCTCAGTCCATGGATGTTGTTCTGTTGATTGATGGTGAGAGGGCTTTGAGACCATTCTCACTTCTCGATGACGACAATGACATCATCACAGCGATATACCCGAGTCAACTCAAGTTGCTTTTCCTCACCTTGACAAAGTCGGAAGCGACATGCTCCATCTCAAACGCGTTCAAAATTTGAAGTCGACAACACCTTTCATCTCATCACTGCAGCATCAAAACTTCTCTGCATACGAGTCGCGCTCACGGAGGTCGTCATCGGAGCCAGTCAAGATGAGTTGGATGGACAGCTGGAGCCGACCCTCCAAATCACAAGCAACACCAGCGCCTTTCTATTTATTACCCGGCGGTGAAGCAACTCCATATTGCCACTCATGCGGCAGGGTTATCAGTACTAGGCGCACCACTGCGACAGCAAATACCAATACTCCGGCCAAGTACTGCTCCAGTAGATGTCGGACACAGAAGCCCGGAAAGCTGGACCGTGAGCTCGAGAGAGCATTTGTGCAATTACTTAGCACAGAAGAGCGCATCACTGAAGAACCAAAGAAGCAGACAAAGGCAGGAGCTGGAAAGCATAAGAAGGGGAAGAACAGCAAAGGCGATAATCGAATCTTGGTACCGTGCAGTGCCGCAGAAGAGCTTGTTTTTGGACCAAATCGAACATCAATGGAGGGAGGAAATGAAGAGCATCACAGTGAAGAAGAAGAACCGAGGGAACCAGAACCTACACAAGCGCCATCAGAGTCGCGATCATCTGAAGAAGACATGGACCTCGCAGGCAACATCAAAGACGAGAATCACATCGACGGTGATGTCCTAGCCCGTATGTCCATCCGCAGCGGCACACGCATCCGCCCAGCACAATCCATCTCAGAAGTCAACGGCAGCGTCGGTGGTGAAAAAGGCCGCGCGGAGCGAATCCAAGAAACAGACGCGATGCTCGAAAAACGCAAACAAGGACAAAAGCGCGCCAAAGAACGCGAGATGACAAAGTGCGCTGCTCGAAGAGGTGTTGTTTTTGGGTTTTCTGTGAATGACGATGGTGAGAAACGTCTTTGTGAGGCTGTTATGGCGGGAAAGGTCGTGGAGCCAAGTTTTGCAAAGGGGGATTGGGCGATAAGATGGAGGGAATGAAAGCTCGGACGTCTCGGTAAGATATCTAATTCAGTTGATACTGACTCGGGCCGAAGAGATGGGTTTTGGTTCAATAAATGATAATGATCCTTATTCATACTCTTGATGACGCGTTCATGATAGTGGCCATTCGCGAATTTCGCGTAGTCCATAGGAGAGACAAACATTGACGATCGACACTATAGATCAAAGAGGGAAACTAACGGCGGTGGTTTGCCTTTTTAGGCGGCGCAAGGCCCGTAGGGCATCCACCCATCTCTAAGTAATGCGATAAGAGTTACCTAAATCTTCTTCAAGTTCACATGCAATTTTGGGTATTCTTTAATAAATATAGCTGGGGATCACGCCCCACAAGGCTAGAGGCTCCTGAAGAGATGGGTTCGCGAATGGAAATTATGGGGTGGCAAATGTCATTGTTATGAATGGGGGATCATATCATTATGTACAGTATCGTCTTGGCTTCAGCTTGACTGTTTGACAGGTACGGATGTGGAACTTGCCAAGCAGCAGCAGCGCTTATCGGCACACTATTCTATGGGTCTGGGGTTACCCCGTTCGTTCACTCTTGTCAAGTTGCTCCTGAATTCTATCATTTGTTGCTTCGCATCAATTCCAGTCCTTATGCAGGAGAATTGATTGACTCGGTTAAACTTGTATGTGTAATAGATATTAGAGAAACTAACTTGATATAGGAACTCTGTGGAATATCATCTTCGGTCAAATTGGACAGGACGATAACCGAGAAAAGTCTAGAATCAGCGTTATCTGTTCGATCCAGGGGTAGTGGGACGACATCCAAGTTCCCCGGTACCCCAGTCGTGTCATGCAGATTTCAGCTCCTTGATGAAATGGTTGTCGCACTTGGCAGATTCAGCTTGAGCGACTGCGACACTATTGACAGATCGTTTATGCAAGGTCAATCATTCGGCACAGGGATACAGGGCTGGAATGCAACTAAAGGCTCTAATGATTCGTAGAGAACGCCGTGTATACTGTATAGCTCCCTCACGGGGAGAGCGAAGCGATGGTCTCAAATGGCGTTCGTTAGCCGGGAATAAATCGAGAGTTTACCAAAGTCTAGAAAAAAACCTTCGAGATCCAAAAGATAAGACTGTTGGCCAATGCCTGTCCGGGGTAAACAGACGTGTATCCGTAATTACTGCTAGGTCTGAAGCAGTAGGTGGTTAAGAGTAGGGTTCAGCCACTGGCTCCAGCGCCTGTTGCGAGGTGCAGTATTGAAGCGCTAGAGGGATGTGGCGCCATTTATATCAACGATGGATGATAGGGCGCAGCGACAAGATCATGATAGGTTCCAGGCTGTTTCACGTCGCTCGGGGAGAAAGGAGCAAATCTAACAGAGTTTTCTGCTAAAGGCTTCCGAGGACTCGGGATCGACCCTACGGCCCGGTTGGTTTACGTTCCCCTGTCCATCGGCGAGCTAGAAGCTGAGGCCACCTCGTCGTCGTGTGAGCGATTTTTACGCGGCTGAGATGAGCTTCCTCTTCTAGAATAACCATCGTATGAGCAGCCAACACCTTCTGAAATGGTCAGCAGGAGGCTGATTAACCATTCGAGACCCTGACTAATGACATTCTCTCGGAGCGATAGCCAAACGGATAAAGTTGGAGACTTCATTTTAGTGATAATTTGGCTTGTGATACAAGTACTGTTAGACGACTGCTCGGGAGGTTCGAATTGAAAGCACCCGAGGTCTCAAAGATGAAACTGTTGATGAGCGCGAAGGCGTTATTGACGCCATTTTTCTGGTTATGGAAGGTCTCTAGAAACTTCATCAGCCATTTGTGTTCTAACAAGCCGCGTATCCGAACTCAATTCTTAGTCAACTAAGGCACGAAGGCAAGCCTTTAGCCACAAGACTCAACTGTAAAAACAACAACAACACATCTGTCGATCAATCAATTAACAAAGATGTCAGATCATTTATGTCTTATGAACATAAGGGGACAGAAAATCACTCAGGGAACCCAAGGATGATCAGCCCTGCCAAACACCAACATCCCCAGACCAAGTCTCCTGTCCGGCCCACGCTAAAGTCACTAGACCAGTTACACCCCAACGCTATGGAAGGCTAGCAAACCCGCTAAATGCTGATTGATGGTGTCGACAACGAATCAGTTGCTTCGGGAAGTCCAGGTGTCCCCCCCTTTACCCCAGAGTCTTGGCCAACGCCATTTTCTAGACCCAGCAAGATAAGCTGTCAAGGGCCTGGTCGAGGCCCTTCCTCCTTGACAAGGCTATGTGGAAGTGCAGCATTCAAATGCAGATCACTCCCACAGACTAACCGTGCTCTTTGTGTACGGTGAGAACTTTTGTTTTTTCCTGCGCCTTCTTTTCTTATTATACTTGTAACAAAAAGAGTCCAAACTCAAATCTGCGGTTTCATCCCGCAGGATCAATAGCCCGTCATGACTCTCAAGTCGGATATCATCGCCTGCATGGCTGTCACGTGGGTGTCGGCTCTGCTGGCGCTGATAGCACGTATCGCTGCACGGCGTATGACAAAGGTTTCGTGGTGGTGGGATGACTACTTGTGTGTGGGAGCTTTTGTAAGTTTGTTTTGCTTGTGAATCTTTAAGATGTATTGCTAACTTTGTTCTAGCTTGCTGGTATTGGGTACAATGTCGTGATGGTCTACTGTAATACTACCCCCATGCATCAACTGTGAATAGTGGCTAACATCTGTAGGGGCCGAGAACTGGTACCTTGGCACAACCATCCCCGATCCCGTCGGCTCAGAAAGATATGAAGACATCAACTTCCACGCACGACTGATGCAGTTCCTCATTTCCCATACATACACATGGTCGATCGGCCTCTCCAAACTATCCATCCTTCTCTTCTACTGGCGCATCTTCAGTCAATCAGCCATCCGAATCCCCATCCAGGTTATGCTCGGCGTCAGTATCTCCTGGATTATCCTGCGAGTATTCATGGTAACCTTCCACTGCCTTCCCGTCCAAGCCTACTGGGACAAGACCATCGAGGGCGCCACCTGCAAGATCAACGATTCGCAATTCTTCTTCGCTACTTGTCTTACTCATTTCATCCTTGACGTTGTTATCTTGGCTTTGCCAATTATCGAAGTATTTAAGCTGCGACTTCGCCTGGGACAGAAGATAGCTATCACTGCTCTGTTCGCCCTTGGTTTCATGTGAGTTATCCCCCAGAAATACTACGATCAAAAGCTAACAAGTAAAGTGTCTGTCTTGCCTCTGTATTTGTCATTGTCACAGCTCTTCAATATGATCCCGCATCTACACAGATGCCACGCGACGTAGCATCAAACGACATGTGGGGAGGCGTTGAGATCAACGTCGCCATCGTCTCCGGATGTTTCCCTCTTCTTCGTCCCATCTTCACCAAGATTCTCCCCAAGAGATTCCTCAGTTCCGCTGGAAGCAGCCATCCCATCAGCCGAACCACGCACGGCGGCATTCGTCTCACCACTATCAACCGCACAGCCAAAGAAAAAGACGCAGACGACACCAGCTCAACCCATCAACTCGCCGATCCAGAGCAAGGAATCCCTGGAGAGTTCGAGATCATTGATGGAAAGGAGGGTCCTCGGACATACATTTCTAGTCGGACGACAGAGTCGCTTCATTCGAGGGAGCAGGATATGGGGGGGATTTACGTGCGAAATGATGTTGTGCAGGAGGTTGAAGAGTCAAATCATACATACGCGATGAAGCGATATTAATAGTGTTTTTCCTTGCATATACCCAAAATTACATGGTCATAGAAATAAAAGAGCAGTCCTAATTTATAGAAATCTCCTTGAGTGGCATATCTCAGGCTATAGACTGTAACCGTTGGAGTGTGATATATTATATGGGTAACTTTATCAAAGGGTTAGAACTATCCCAAGAGTAGGGCATAAATTAGTCCTTAAATACGACGAAAGCCAGTCAGAAGTTACGAGTAGTTTCGTATATTGAAACTCGCAGCTGCGAGTCGAATATAGTTCAGGTATGTGAAAGTAGAATAATGTCTAGGTCTCCTAAACTTCATGCATTCTTGCCAGTCCTTTCTCGTATACTAGTGAATGGCCCTGTTGATCCTTGAAGCAAACCATGTTCGGCTCATTTCTCCCATACTATCCAAGTATGAACCGATATCCATGAGTTTGAGTCAGCCGTCCATCGACCATTGTCCCGAAGAACAATGATAACCCCAGCGTTCCATGCAGATGTTCTATCCCCGATGACCGAATTGCTGGCCATTCGAGCTTTCTTCGACTGAGCCTGTGGCTTGATATCTGGATGGTATTTAGGGACTCGAGCTTTCGATAAGCATGGATACTGAAATTCTCGGAAAGGATTGCTCCAACTGCTGATGGGTTTTTGTCTCTGGGAGGCGTGAATGTTCATACTGGTAAGGAAACTTGGCGATGTTCGAGGGATCTGGTGATTCAACAATGTAACATCCGTCGTCGTGTTCTATACCAAATGGACCTTGTTGTGTACCGAAAGGCAGTTCTGTTCCTTTAGCAGTAGTACTTAGACCGTCGGAACTCACCCCCTTGATGGGTGCATGTGGCGATCCCTCGTCCTCGTCTTCTCCAGTGAGATCTATCACCTCTGGTTTTGAATCAGCTTTACCCGCCGACTGAGGTTTAGATACACCCCTAGATTCTATGGGCGAGGAATGGTCTCGAATAGCGCCGTTGGTCAGGAGAACCTCCCGAACTTCACGCCCATTGATGGTCGAAGTAGGAAGTCCAATCTCGTAGGCACCATCGATCGTTACATCTACCTTGTAGTGCATAATCCCACAATTCTTTGTTAGGACTTCGTTGAGTTTAGCCAAGGATTTGATATCTTTCCAAGGGATGAAGGTTTTGCAACTCATTATGTTCTCTGGTTGGTTTGTAGCAAGTGGCAGGGTTGGTAGAGTCGACGGGTGCGCAAGATCCCGTGGCCCAAGTGACCCAGCTTGGGGGTTTGATATAGATCGTCATTGGAGTGATGGGATGTTCGCGTATGGACAGGGGCTACGTGATTAACTGGGTGTGTCATTTGCAACTGAACTGAGCCTTGGGGCTGAAGGATTGTTTTCACGTTTTGGATGTGCGTGATTGACACTCAAATTTTGCTGATCAGTATTGAAAACGACATGCGCTGAAAAAGAACCCCAACTGTCTAATGTTGTACACAGGCTGTATCCCCTTGCAAGTCCCCTCACTTCTATGTTGTCAACCAACCAGAACTTGACAATCACTCCCTTTCTCCCAGTGGCTAGATGTGGTCGAGTGTGGGATAAAGTCCAGCACGAAAATTGTGAACCCAATCGTCTTTGTCCTTGGGTGAACTCTCTCTTTTACTCGCATCAACAAGGTGGTTAAAGAAGCTGGGGAGCATACGAATGTAAAACGACTTCAAAGGGCTACTCTGGCCGATCTCTGAGCACTTTTCCATCTAGAAATCATCAATTGCGGCCAGGGCTTCGTTGACGCCCTTGACATATCCGTCGAAGCGGTGAAAGTTGTATTGGCGAGGTACGGTGCCGCTGCGGTTGTAGTTCTCGGCTGGGTAGGTCGATGCAGAAGAAGGTTCGGACATGGCGCGATACGCTGAGATGTTCGTAGTGTAGTAATCGAAATGATGCGAAGAAATGCAGTGGTGATGATGAATTGACGATGCGTTGTATGGGAGAAAGTCGGAATCGCCATTTGAAGTTGGAAGAGGGTAAACATTACACTGTGAGAGAAGGTGAACCTTCCTTCTTCCAAGGGCTAAGGCTCCTTAGTAGGTAACTTGCATAAGGAAGGCAAGAGAAGCCAAAGAAGATGGAAAGGGGGACACGATGCTCAAATTTGGGGAACGGCTCAGAATGCATATCTAAAAATACAGGATACTTGCTATTGTTCCATGAATTGACTCTCTGTTCAGAAAGCGCCAATATCTATATTCTTACGAATCGTTTAGTACATCGTTATCAAATTCTGGTCTTGCTTGCTAGCAAAGATTTCATTATTGATGGATCTGTGAATCCTTCCTTGCGGCTGAAAAAGAGGTTGTTGGAAAAGAGTAACCAAAGCGAAGTGGCTGTTACAAAAATAACAAGCAAGCGCCACTAAGCAAGGATTCTGGCACTGACAAGGCGTTCTCGGGTGGTATTTTGTGCCTCGTGAATGTGAATGTGAGACTAATGCTTCAGCTGCATGCGTGGACCGGTCCAGACTCAGCCCGTGAGGAGGCAGAGTCACCTTATTATTTAACAGTGATGTGTCCCGTCAAAAGCAGACACTTGGATAATTTGTGAATAGATCTGAAATTACAGTGAATAGTGTCACAATAGTCATTGAGAAGTCAAGATGGCTAGTGTTCCGCCTTACAACTACCAGTCGCCGCCTCCCCCAGGCCAGCCCCAGCCTAACCAGGGTCCCCCACCACCGCATCAGCAGTATTCTCAATCCCCTCACCTTCAACATTACGCTTCACCTCAGCAATATTCGCCTGGCCAGCAACCAAACTATCAGTCTCCTCCTCCTCCTCCAGGCCACCCGCAACAGACCTACCAGGCTCAGCCGCCGCCGCCAGTGCAGTACGCGCAATCGCCTCAGTCGCAAGGTCTCCATCAGCAGTACAATCCAGGCCAACAACCCAGCTACCAGTCGCATCCACTTCCAGGACAAGCTCAGCATCCACAACCCCCCCAAGGGCAATATTCGGCTCAGCAGCACACTTCAGGCCAACAACCCAATTACCAGTCACCTCCCCCACCAGGACACCAACCCCATCAGGTCAATCAGCTTCAGGCCCAGCATTCGCAGAATCCGCAAGGACAGTATCCGCCTCAACAGCAACAGCACACTCCAAGTCAGCAACCTAACTACCAGTCACCTCCTCCAACAGGGCATCAACCTTACCAGGCCAATCAGGGCAATCAGCTTCCACAGTCTCCTCACTCTCAACATGCGCCGACTCCTCAGGGACAATACCCCCCTCAGCAAAACACTCCAGGCCAGCAGCCGAGCTACCAAGCGCCGACTTATGGTGTCGCAGCACCGCCAACTCCAGCGCAACATCAGCAGCAATACCAGCAGCAAGCAGCTCAATTCGCGACGCGACCCTCAGCACAGGCTCAGTTACAATCGACTGCCCAATCCCTGTTCAAATCGGGAAAAGGCATTCTTGGAAATTTCGCCAGCAACATCAAGTCAAAGTACCCTTCGACTTCAAATGCGTCGGCAAGTCCAAGCTCTGCAACTTCATACACTGGTGAGGCACCGAAGCCGACGTACAACCCCGCGCAGCATCCTACGCAAACGCCATTGAGCCCGACGAACTCATTTCCGCAAGGCTTTGGCCAGCCTCAATCTCAGCCCCACCAGGCTTATCCCCACCAGGCTTATCCCCACCAGGCGCCGCCAACACCACAGCAGAGCGCCCCGCCTACCGCTCCAGGCTACAACAATACTCCGACTCAGCACCAAGCGGCGCAAGTGGGATCGCCTACTCATTCTCAAAGCGTTCCTGGTCAACAGCCCTTGCTTGGATGGGAAGCTCGTTTGGAGGCCGCTCAGCACCCTCACCCAGACCTGCAGCAACTGCCCGCGAACGGGATCCCTGGCGTGCCAGGCGCAGTGCCTCAACCGCCAGCGCAGTCACCTCCAGCTGCCTCGCCATATCCTCAGCAAGTGTTGCACCACCAGCAGTCGAACCCATATGAGCCGACACCTCCATCACAAGCACCTCAATCTCTCCCGCAAGGAGCAGCATATGCCAGCTCACCAGGCCATGGACAAATCCCTCCCCAGGCGCTCTCGCCACAGCAACAGCAGCAGAACCCCCCTCCTCAGTTGCACCAGCAGACGTCATGGCCACAACAGGGTGCCATGAGCACTCCATACAATCCAGCCGTGCCATCGCCGATGCCTCAGCCGCCGCAATCCGCTCCTCAAGCTGGCGCGCCCAGCCATGGCTCTCCCCAGGTGCATCAACAGCAACAGTATCAGCAACAAGCTGGCGCCGTCAATCCATATGACGCGACAGCCTTGCAGCAAGCTCCTCAGCCGTTGCCTAACCAGGGAGGGCCTGCTAGTCTCGTGCAAAGCCCTCCTCAGGTCCCGCCACAGCAGCAGTACCAGAGCCCTCCTCCTCAGGGCCACCAGCAATACCAGGCAACTTCATACAATCCGATGGCTGCCCCAGGAGCGTCGCCAACAGCACATCTGGTGCCTCTCCCGACAGCCCAAATGGCTCAAGCCAGCCACCTACAAAGTCCCCCTGAAACGCAGTCTCCGCATCAACAATACCAAAGCCCACCTTCGCAGCAGCCAGCTAGCGCACCACCAGTGTCACAAAGCGAGGCTTCTTCACACCCGGGCGCCCCAGTGCCCCATGGACAACATTACTCACCATATCAAGCTCAAGAGCCTCAGACTGGAGGTGCACTTGCACCTGGAGTTCCGCAGCCTGTTCCTTCACCGGGCCAGTCTCAGAATCATCCCCCGCCACCGCCGCCTTTGGAGAATCAGCCAAACCCAACTGCCTCTGCGCCAGTACCGACAGTAAATCCGTACCAGGCATACAACCCACCGTCTGATCAACAGGTTCCGCAGGTTCAATACGGACAGCCTCCTCAGCAGGCTACTACAAGTGCAGCTAGCTCACAGCACTATTCAGCGCTTCCTCCACCTCCGCCCCCGCCTCAAGGAAACCACAGAGATAGTATGTATCCCGGACAAGCACCTACGAGCACTCCAGCAGTGACAGCGGGCCAGAATTTCCAGCCCTATCAACCAGCTCCTCAACCGCCAAACCTGCACCAACCGGAGGCGATTGCGAACAATGCCCCCCACCATCCCGCTGCGCATGGCTATCAACAAGACCCTGTCGCTTCCCTCTCGGCTCAAATGAACAATCTCAACGTTTTGAACAGCGGCCAACCTCCAGCCGCTCCCAGCACAGGTCTAGTACCAGGCCAGAATGGGCCACGAGGACCTCCACCCTGCCAAGCCACCGGTATGGCCAGCGATACGCTTCCATATTGCCCTGAGGACAGAACCGTGTCATACCCGCTGGATTGGTATCGATTCATAGCCGTACCACAGTATCTCATTTGCACGAAATGCTACGCCGATCACGTTGCGGGCACCCATCTCGCCGGACATTTTGAGAGGTATCATTCACCAGAGGGCACAGACTCCAAGTGCGGCTTCTGGTCTCCTCGCGCAAGAGAGGTTCTTTGGCCCCAAGCTCTGCAGACCAACATCGGCCCTCTACAGGCATTTATGGAGAAGACTTTTACCATTAAACCCTGCAAAGGCAGGACCTGGACGACAGCCGCCGATGGAATCAAGTGGTGGGGAATGGTCAACAACGAGATCGAGGGGTTCATATCTTGCGAGGCCTGTTACGAAGATTACATTGTAAACACCTCCTTTGAGTCACACTTCCAACCTTACCGCCAGCAAGGTCAAGACGAAAAGTGGATGTGCGATTTGTGTATTCCTTACATTGCCAAAACCGCAGTCAAAATGTCAAAGCAAAGTAATTGGAACGGCTTTGTGGGGGCTGCAAAGGTACGCATCCATCTACCCGCATGCGAAGGCAGGGACGAAGAGTCCAACAATGGCCGCTGGATGATCCCCCGCCGCAAGATCAAAGACATGACGATCTGCGAGACCTGTTACCTGGACAAGATTGCTTTTACACCATTCGGTAACGAATTCGAGCGTCACCAACGTGCAGAAGGGTTTGACGCGTTTGTGGAGTCCATTGGTCAACGATGGAAGTGCAAAATTACTGATACAGCTATCAACATGTCCATTGCGCTCGAAGCAGCCGTTTATCGTCGAGACTTTGATGTGTTTTGGAACGCTGCTAATGCCATCTGTGGCCTCGTTCCGTGCACTATCCATGGCATTGTGCGTGGTAATTGGTGGACAGTCGCTGGAGGATGTCCTGACTTTGACGTGTGCGAAGCTTGCTACAAGGGAATAATCGAGACATCCAACCTCGAGAACTTCTTTGAACCCGCTCAACGTGATCCTACGCTGGACATCGTTTGCAACTTCTGTCCCGGTAGTCCTCGATGGGGAGCATTTATCACCAAATTTGCTGAAGCCCTCGACAAGGGTGTATTCAGTTACTACTCCGACTACGTTAAGAAGTGGTCTGGAGTGCCGACCTGTCCAGGCATCAAGAACAGAGAGAAGAGTCAATGGTGGGGGCACCCAGAAGCTCTGGCGTGTCAAGACTGCTGGTTGAGTTTTATGGCCGACACTCCTTTGGGCGAATCAGTTCCTGTGAAGAATGTTTATGATGAACGCACATTGATCTGCCAGCTCTGGTCTCCAAGGATGCGCAACATGTGGCTCGCGGCCTGCGCCGCTGGACCTCCAGGATCACCAGAATCGCAGAAAGCACTCGAAGAATTCCGCGCATTCGGAACAAGACGTGTTCAAGTCTACAACGCAACGGTACCCCATATCGAGATGATCCAGCAGATGATGCTGATGAAGAATATGCAAGCGATGCAGCAAGGCCAATTAAGCTTGATGTATCAGGGAATGAATAGTATGGCATCTATTTCTGGAACTACAGACGGTTATTTGCACGGAAACAGCTCTGTTGGTTACTACGAGACCGAGCATGGAGTCACGGCAGCGAACATGATGAATAACATGCATTCTGGAATGGCGGATGCAAATAAGATGACTGATTGGATGCAGATTTCACAGCTGCAGGCCACTTGGATGGAGGTGGAGTAGTTCAGGTAAATATAGTCTAAGATAATATAGACCTTATGGAGATCTTGTCATAAGTTTAGGTAATTATCTACCTCGTAGCACCTATGCATGTAGGCCGATTTCTCTTTTTCACTTTGACCCCAAGCGTACTGTATCATCATCTTTTTTATTCTTGTCAAGTTCTAAAGAAAAGCGCGGGTGTCCGTGTATCCAACGCACCTATCCCTATATTGCTGTTGGGACTCTACTCTTTGCATCTGACTTCTTTCTTTTCTCCCCTCGTTTTTACGATCAGGGAGCCCAAACACCAAAATCGCGATACTTCCTCAAGCCCGCACGGGCAAAGCAACCTGCAGGTATCCAACGCCTCCCTCCATCGTATCCGCTGGAGCAATCAAGTTCTTCAGCAGAGCTATCGCCTCGTTTCCTCCACGACCATCTGCTGTCCTCTCATCCTCCCAGTACTGATATAGCTGCCACCACCAGCAGTGCGTCACACCATCGAGACCCTTATACCCAGCGATACCATCCAGCCCAACACGTTTGGCCCATGGCTTGTCGACGATGTAGTGCAGACAGATGACCTCTTCGTCGCGCCAGATGTTCGGATGCCAGTACCGCATCGTCTTGATAGCGTTATACTGCCAACCCAACGCATACCACTTGTTCTCGAAGAAGAATGCCAAGAAGTCCTGATCGGGGAACATGAAGGATGAGAGAAGAGGCGTCGTGTTGAATACTGACAACATCTTATCCCAAAGATCCTTTGAAGGATGAAAGATGAACATCCCACCATTGAGAAGCTTATGCGGCGAAGGAGACGTCGTGGTTGGTTGTATTGGCTCCTTAAGCGCCGACGGATGTTCAAGCGGCGTATACGCACAATTCTCAGCCCTCCAATCCTCAGGCGCCCAAGAATCTGAATCGAGATTACAAACACATACATGGTTCGCCGCAATCCAATCATTAGGCAGATGCGTCTCAGCCTGGAACACCACATCCATGTTATCCAGCACCGCCATATCAGCGTCAAGGTAGCATACAGCATCATACTCAAACAGCTCAAACACACGAAGCTTTGTCCACGTATCAGCGAAGCGCTCAGCGATAAGCGTCATCTTTACACCCTCGGGCGGAAGGAGATGCTCGCACTCGTTGAGGATCATGTTGCATTTTGGCGCTTCCAGCTCAAGAACGCGTTTGGCTTCTATGGGGAGGCTTGGCGTGTGGAGAACAACGAGTGGGTAACGCGATGCATTGCGTTTGAGGGTGTAGGCGAGGATGATGACGCCGGGGAGGTAAGAGTCGCGGGTGATGAGGGTTGCATAGGCGTTGTTCCTCGTGTTGGTGTTGTTGTTTTCCATTTCTGTCGTTATGCAGATTGTGAGTATGTTGGGAGGGTTGGGTTGATTAGGGGGGATGAGTTGGTTGGGTGAGATTGTGAGAGAAAGGAGGGGTTGAGATTCGTGCACGTCATGACATGGATGAAGTCATGATTCTGTAGTGCTTATCCCTTACATTACATGCTTATATATTATCATCTATTTATGGTTGTATGAAAAGTAACTTGGCAAGGAAAAAGAAAAGTTTTATCGTGGCTGAACGTTGTGTCACGTCCTGAGAATATCGGTGAGGTTTCCCATCTCTGCAGACGCCACGACGTTGGAGTCCTAGTGCCTCAAACGTCTAAACAGAGGAGAGACTTGTAGTTAGCATATATGATGTCTGAAACATTTATTGATCAATGACGCTTCTAAGTGCTGTTTGTTTAGAAGCTAAGCACTCGTTTATCTTTAAGATCTACGATCTATCAAACAGATCTTCAGGGGCTAGCTCAACGGTCAGATTCGGTGTAACCTCTCATCCCGCCCATCCTTGTACTGCAACCCAACACCCGATAATCTAATTTCAAGATTGGATAAAGTCATCCCACAAATTAATTTTATCAAGGTTTCACAGCATTCTTTTGAAAACTCAGTAATTATCCACAGCTTGGACAATTGCACCCTCGGCGCCCTGGTCAAGATCATCCAACACCTTCATGTCCTTGTCATCAAGATCAAACCCAAACACATCCGCATTAGTCTTGATGCGCTCTGGATTGTCGCTTTTGGGAAGCGGAACCCAGTCCTTTTGAAGACAATACCGAATTAACACCTGGTTAGGTGTGACTTTATGCTTCTCAGCGATGCTGTTGAGAGTCTTGTCGTCGGCTTTTTTGTTGCGAACGAGAGGAGCGTATGCTTGTACCACAATGTTGTTCTTCTGGCAGTATTCTACGGCTTCTTTCTGCTGCATCCAAGGGTGTAACTGAAATATTCATTAATACTGTATTTGGCATGTTCTTTTGGGGACGTACCTCAATCTGATTCACGTGAGGAGGCCAGACTTTGGCGAATTGCTTCAGCTCCTCAATATGCTTGATGCCAAAGTTGCTCACTCCAATACTCTTCGCCTTTCCCTCTTCGTATAACCTCTCCAGAGCCTGCCACATCTCCTTCCTTTTTGCAGCACCGCTATTGGGACTGTGAATGAGGAAGAGATCGACGTAGTCGCTCTCAGGGTCCAGTTTCTTGACACTCTCGATGCACTTCGCGTAGCTTGAGTCAACGGATCCAGCTGCCTCGAGGATCTTGGTAGTTAAGAAAACATCTTTTCGGTCAATCTTTGATTGCTGAACGGCTTTTCCGACTTCGGTTTCGTTGGCGTAGTATTGCGCTGTGTCGATATGTCGATATCCAGCTTCCAGTGCAGTGAGGCATGAATTAGTGCAGACATCTGGAGGCGACAAGTAGACGCCAAAGCCAAGCTGAGGAATTTCAACAGAATTGGCCAAAGGCAGAGTGTCAGACTGCGATCGCTCCATGGCTATTGATACAGCTCACTGAGCAGTAAAATGAGACGTGAGATAAGGTTTTGGTGTTTAATGATAGAATTTGCACACAAGAGGGGTAACAAAAATTCATAAACACAAAACGTGTCTGTTTCTGCTGTGCGACTTTTTCTTGCATGCAGAGCGCGAAGAGATCCAGTCGGAGTCTGCTATGTTGAATCGATGACGTTACTATGCTCCTGTTTGCCACAAAGCTAAATCAATGATGCTATGACTGAAACCCACAAGAATTCTTCAGAAGAGGGGTAATTGAGTGACCATAGAGACTTCACGATAGACTCAATTGCCTATTTTAATCCTTTTGGGTGTATTTACAATGTCGCCTGCTGAGGATAATTATTTTACTTGCACTCTTGGACAGGCTGCAAAGCTGAAACAAAAAGATGAGCCAACGCTGACGTGGAAGACGGTGTTGGAATTGATCGACTACCAAGCCGAGAATAATCCACAATCACCAGCCTTAGGTTTCGCGAATTTTAAGCATTTGAAATCTACTCAAGGTTGTTACCGATACGAGTACTAGTTACGCGGCTAATACGAATAGTATACCATCATCTCCTCACATTTAAACATCTCTCAGAAGCCTCAAAGAATGCCGCCGAGATATTATCACAACATTTGTCCAGGGAGTCTTCATCCTTGACGATCGGCCTGTTGTCATCTAGCAGCACCGATTTCGTCCTGACGTGGCTTGGTTTGATGCGCCTGGGATATACAGTTTTGCTTCTTGCGTCAGTCGCTTGCCCGTTCAATATGTATGAGATTCTAACAGTCTTACAGACCTCAATTGGCACCACCAGCAATTCAGCATCTTTGCAAAACCCTTCACATCACTCAGATTCTTGTCGACGAGACATATGAGTACAGAGCTCGTGGTTTGTCGAATGACATTGAGATCACCAGAGTTCCTTCATACCAAGAAGATGCGTCACCCACTGAAGATCCCCAAGAGGCCCGAACGGTCTCTGACACAGCATACATCTGTCACACGTCAGGGACATCCTCCGGCCTACCTAAGCCTATTCCCCAAACGCAGTTCGGCGTGGTGGGCGCGCTGTACAGCTTTCCTGGAGAAGATAAACCCGCGACTTTCTCAACTACGCCACTCTATCATGGGGGATTCCCGGATTGTCTTAGAGCGTGGACCAGCGGCGCGGCGATATGGTTCTTCCCTGAAGGTCATGCACCTATCACTGGGTTCAATATTCTGAGAGCCCTCGAATTTGCGCGCAAGGAGAGCTCAGTCCCAGTCAAATACTTTTCTTCGGTTCCATATGTCCTTCAGATGATATCTGAAGAGTACGGAGGCGTTGAGGTTCTTCAATCCATGGATCTTGTCGGTGTTGGCGGCGCTGCTCTTCCTCCAGCTATAGGAGATAAACTCGTCGAGTCTGGCGTGAATCTTCTCTCAAGAATGGGAAGTGCAGAATGTGGATTCCTCGCATCTTCACATCGAGACTACGCCAATGACAAGGATTGGCAGTTCCTCCGAGCTATTGACGACCCAAATCTTCTCGCATTTGAGCCGCGCGACAATGGTCTTTCAGAACTTGTTGTGAAGTCAGACTGGCCTTTCTTGATAAAGACGAATCGTGAGGATGGATCATATGCTACCTCTGATCTCTTCGAGCCGCACCCATCGATCTCCAACGCCTGGCGGTATCACAGTAGGTCTGATGCGCAGATCACCCTGGCGAACGGGAAGAAGTTTGACCCTTCGCCCATTGAGGAAAGCATTTTGGCAGCCTCGAAGTTACTTCAGGATGTGCTCATCTTTGGCAGTGGTCGAGATTACGCTGGTGCACTTCTGTTCCATTCATCAAAGAACACAGATGCTGAGGAGGTGCTAAACTCGGTTTGGCCGCACATCGACAAGATTAACTCTGATAGCCAAAGTCATACTCGAATCAACAAGACTATGATTGTAGTAGTTCCCGTGGAAGAAGGGCAGAAGGCTTTGGAGAAGAGCAGTAAAGGCACGATTCTGCGTCGACAAGCTGAAGAGAAATACGCAGACGAGATTGAGGGAACATACGTGAAGAGTTCGGTTCTATCTGACGATGTATCTGACGAAGATCTTCCAAGTGCAGTCCAAGAGTGCTTTCACCAAATCCTTGGACGAGATGTTGAGCCAGACCAGGACTTGTATCGCCAGGGTGTCGATTCAATTGCTTGCATTCAGATTCGAAAACTGGTCGAACAAACATGCCTTTCTTCCCAAGAAGAAACGCTCCCTTTGAACATTATATATGATCAGGGCACCATCAATTCTTTCATCGAGTATCTGAGAAGAATAAGAGAGGGGGACGAGCAGCAAGATGTTGGCGCTGAAGACACTGAACAGAAGCTCATGCATAATCTTGTTGAGAGATACAAAGACTTTGAACATGTAAAGGCAGCACCGAATCGTCAGAATGCGAACAGCGTGGTGCTCACCGGTGCCACTGGGTTTCTTGGAGCGCATATTCTTCATCTCCTTCGACAGGACCCTCAACATGAGAAGGTCTACTGCCTGTTGAGAGCTGATAGTCCGTCTGCGGCCCACAAACGAGTCTCCGAAGCCCTCATTCAACGTGGTATGCCAAGTCTGGAGCCGTTCAGCAAGCCTGCCTTGCATCAGGAGAAGATTGTCTGTCTCCCATGCACTCTAACGGAAGACAATCTCGGGCTGCCCAAAGAGGACTACCAGCTCATTCTGGACAACACTACCACGATAATACACTCAGCTTGGGCGGTCAACTTCAGTCTCCGCCTTAATTCCTTCGAAGATCAGATTTCCAGTACAGAGAATCTTATTGATCTCGCGGCAGGGGCTGGCGCACGCTTCATCTTCGTCAGCTCAATCGCAGCGGTGAGTGAGTCAACAGCCAGACCAATACCCGAAAGCCTGTCCCAAGATCCTCGAGAAGCTTCTCCGCTAGGCTACTCCCGCTCAAAATGGGTAGCAGAGCAAGTCTGTCATGCTGCAAACGAACACTTCACACGCACACCTGGTGATCCGCTCGCCTCGATCGTTCGTGTTGGGCAGCTTTGCAGCAACGAGTCAGGAGTTTGGAATGCCACTGAGGCGTATCCCTTATTGCTATCGACGGCGAATATCACTGGTTGTTTACCTAATCTTCCGAATGAAGTACTCAACTGGCTTCCCGTTGAACAGGCTGCTCAAGCTGTCGTTGAAGTCGCATTGTCAACGCCGCAAACTTCTAAGACACCAGTCTATCATGTTCTAAATCCACACAATACACCAACCTGGAAACAAATGTTGGATTGGCTATCTACCAGTGACGAAGGTCCCAAATTCGAGATAGTCTCGCCGGAAGAATGGATCCAGCGTTTGGAGAATGCTCTGAGTGAGGGAAGTGTCAACCATCCGTCACAGGCTCTCTTGGATCTGTGGAAGCGCTCGTTTGTCCAGGGAATGAGAGGTGAGGATGGGAATGCGGGGTATCACGACGAATGCATATTCGATGTTACTCAAACGCAGCATGTCTCTGCTGCAATACGGGATGTCAAGCCTTTGGATCGTGAGCGGTTGATCAAGACTTGGAAGTGGGTAAATGAGACTATCAAGGATTGAGGATTATTCTACAACTCGGGCATCTCAAAACCGAAGACAATTACAAAGAATTAGCCCGGAGCATAATAAACAAAGCGTTTTTCAAAGTCAAAGATCTCTTCATCTTGGTCCATCACCGACTGCCTGCGAGCCGCCGAAGTGGAGCCCCTCGTCGGCGCATTTCCTAACTTGCGATTCGTCATATCACCACTCCACATCGTTTCACCAATCAGGACCGTGTTAAGTGTCCGACGCTCATACATATGTTATCCCATCAGCTCTTCTTTCACTTGAATCCGACCAACAAGTATTGATAAAACTCGCCGGTCTCGGTTTTACTACCATGTCAATACATTGCGCTCCTCGGTCACCCACACCAAGCGTAGCTAGGCGGTCAGCTTGCGAGTCGTGCAGTGCGTTCCCCATCACGCATCATGCTGTTGAAAGCTAACCATAGCTTCACAAGGGCAAAGAAAGAGCAAATGTGACAGCGGTCAACCGTCATGTCGGAGATGCACGCACTTAGGCCTTGAATGCTTCTATTCTGTCAAGAAGCCCATGGGTCGGCCCGCAAAGCGCCGATTAGCTCTTTCTTTAACTTCAGCACTGCCCCAAGCCAACATGACGCCTTTACCGGTCTCACTGCCTCAGGAAGTAGATGACTGGCTGAGCATGCCACTCGTCGTGGACATCAACTCCGGGGTATCAAGCGCAAGTCCACGGGAATCGGGAAGCGGAGCCGATCGATTATGTACAATCCCAGATCTCCCATCGGATTCCAATTCAACCCTAGATCCCCCAAGACTCTGTCCAGAAGTATCAAGCTCTGCGACACCGCCTTCAACTGCCCAAGCCTCATGCGCCTGTCTTGCAACTTTCTATCTCACAATAGATAATGTTTGCAAGAACGAGAAGCTCGTATTCCCTTCAGGTCTCCAGTTTCTAAAGAAAACTGTTGCAGCAGCAAATGAGATGGCGCATTGCCAAACCTGTCCGACCAACTATCTCTCCGCCATGCAAAACATTCAGCTTTTAGGAACCCTCGTCATGTCCATAACACGGCAATACGAAGTCATTCTGGAGTCTATAGACGCCGAAGTTGAGTCAATGAACAAGAAGAAAGAGTCAAAAAGCCTCCGTTTCGGAGACCTGGGTGTTGAGCTCTGTGATGATCAACCGGTGATGGAAAACGATTTAACATGCGGTTTGGAACTGAGTCCTTCGGAATGGGCGACTTTGGCCAGAAAGGCTGTGAAAAGCGAGATTTGCGGGAACAGCAGTGGAAGCGAGTCATTATGGGCTCTTTTGAACTTTCTGGGGGAGCGACAAGTCCAGTGGCACTCCGCCTTGCCCAAATCAGACTGTGAGGAAGAACCTTTTTGTATCAAGATGATTCACAGAGCTCAAGAGCTGCTAGGCGGGTTGAAGTGGGAAAAGGCAGATACAGATGGCAATACATAATAGGAAGTACTAGGAAATTCCAGTTAAAGTAGTGGGAAGTGTGGACAGATATAATCGTTTCTGAGCATGTAATGGGCTTTCAATTTTCCTGGCCATAAACTAGAAAAGGCTTGACTCCCAGAATCTGGCCAATGAACCTTTCAACCCTTTTGTTTATCTTGCATCCTGTTGCGGGCGCCATGGCTGGTGAGTCTCACATCATCTCCAGACGAGCTAAGATTCCTTCGTCTGAAAATGGGCCATAAGTGCTTAGCTCGTGCCTCTCATGGGTCGTTGAAGATCCAATCATCGACCTATAAACTATCCGTTCAGCAGGCATAATTATCCGCTTATTTCTATATTATATCATCAGCAGTGCTTATTTTTAGTACCTTACCTCGCCTTGATGGCCCTTCATCTTCTTCTCTAGTATTGTCCATCAACCTTTCAAACAAAAGTTCAATTTTCAACAATGCCTCACGTCGTAAACACAAGATCACTTGAACCTCATTTCCTTCGCAACGTTCTTGATGTCTTGATCATTGGAGCAGGACCGGCTGGTCTCTCGGCTGCTTTGGCTCTTGGCCGTGTCAGAAGGAGTGCCATCATCTTTGACTCTGGTGAATACAGAAACTCGGCGAGGTCGCATGTGCTGCCTAGGGATGCGACATCAACACGAACGGAGATGATGGCTGAGCTGAAGACCAAGTACAAGACCATCCTGTTCAGTAGCACAGCGGCTAAATCTGTTCGTGAGAGGGGTATGGTCTTTGAGGTGGAAGATGTAACAGGGCGGTGTTGGAAGGGAAGAAAGGTCATAATAGCTACTGGAACTCGTGATGTTTTGCCAGAGATTCCAGGATATCAAGACGCTTGGGGGAAGACCATGCAAGTCCTTCAGAACGTTTCTTATGTGGCAAAGTCCTAACGAGTCTTCTAGCATCGATTGTTCGCAGTGCTGTTGTTTCGAAAGCACGAGCATTACCCACGCCGCTTCTCTCATCTCATCCGATGATGGAAGTTCCATAGATTCGGCCGTGCTCTTCGCTTACCTGGCCCGTCAGTACACACCCAACATAACGCTACTGACCAATGGGTTACTCCATCTTGAACAACATCCAAAGATCAAAGCAGCGAAGAAACAAGATTTCAAGATAGATAACAGGGCGATCAAAGCTTTCGACAAAGCTGATCCAGAATCATCTGTGACTGTTGAGTTCGCTGATGGGTCGAAAGCTATATATGGGTTGATAGCTCACAAGCCAAAGACGGTTATCGGCGGCCCTTTTTCGCAACAGCTTGATCTAGAGATTACATCAAGAGGACGAATCGCGATAGAAGAGGAATTTCAAGAGACAAGCATCCGCGGCGTATTTGCAGCTGGTGAGTGTGCCAGCGTTGTCAAGCAAGAGGCTGTTGGAATTTGTGGAGGGCTGGCAGCAGGTATTGGTGCCAATTTGCAAATTGCTGAGGATGATATGAGCTGGTAGATATTGTCTTATTTATTACTATTGAATTATACATAAACGATATGCCACTAGATATAACCTAAAAGGAACATGAGCCCATTCTTTCAGCTGCCCCATAGATGAGTAACCCTTGTTGTCGGGGACTAGAATTTGATCGCCGAATATTTTATCACTGCCGAGACAGCATCGCCGACCCTTAGGTAAGAGCCATTAGTCGGAACATGAAGGCGGAAAATACAGGAACAGCAAATAGACGAACCTGAAATATGGATATGTGAGTCTTGGCGAAGGCGTCGACTATGTATTTGACTATTGGTTCAGGGTAGCTCGGCAACCATCCAAAGCTATAAACTCAGGACCTTCGGGCCGTTTACCCATAACCAGGGCAGTTAAACCGGGAGTTTTCAGATTTAGATCTTGAGTTTATTGTTTATAGTAGACAAAACTACTAGTCATTTGGTAAGATCTACCGGATAGCGGGAAGCTTGGGTGATAGTGTCTCAAATTCTGCTTGGCATGTATGTATGCTAGAACAGAACTTGACCTTTGTCATCGATCACCATTACGCTAGGACCTGAATCATGCCGTATAATTCTACCAATCAAGATATTCTTGTTTAGCCGTTTCATGTCCCTATCACCGGAAATCGCCGTTCCAAAAGGTCCTGTTGGATCATCGGGCTCTAATTTCGGACCATCGGCGGCAATCACTTTATCCCTGAATCACGCAATTGAGACTTGTCCTCGGTTGGTTAGTTCCCGTCGCGGATATATAATAATCCGCCCTTTTTATGCCCTAACAGAGTAAAGCGGCATGCACTAGCGGGTACGTACAGCACGTCACTGCGATTGTACTTTTTCTGGCGTGTTCAGCCTCAGCTTGAGCTTTTTCTCGCAATTCGACTTTACTTCGTCTTCAAAAACTCAAAAAATAGTCAAAATGCTTTCAAGTCGTGTGACCATGGCTGCTCGTTCCGCCGTGTTTAGCCAAGCCCGAAGGGGTCTTGCTACTGCTGCGGCTGTTTCTTCTGCTAGCCGAAGCCACAAGGTTGTCGTTGTTGGAGGAGGCTCTGCAGGTCTCGCCATCAGCCATCAGCTTCTCCGAACTGGTAAATTTGCCAGTGAGGATATTGCTGTTGTTGATCCTGCTCAGTGGCATCACTTCCAGCCCGGATGGACACTTGTCGGTGCCGGTCTCAAGACCAAGGAGGAGTTGAAGCTCTCCATGCCTGAGCTCGTCGACCCCAAGCTCAAGTTCTACAACGTCAGTGTTGACGCTCTCACCCCCGAGGACAACACCATCACTCTTGGAACTGGCGACAAGGTCAACTATGAGCATCTCATCGTTGCCCCCGGTATCAAGATCGATTACGACAGTGTCAAGGGTCTTCCCGAGGCCCTTGCTGAACGCAACGGCCCCGTCTCCACTATCTACGGTTACGACTTCTGCGATAAGGTCTTCCCCAACATTCAGCGCCTCCAAAAGGGTAATGCCATCTTCACCCAACCCGCCGGTGTGATCAAGTGCGCTGGTGCTCCCCAGAAGGCTATGTGGCTTGCCCTCGATCACTGGAAGCAGACTGGTCTCTACGACCCCAAGAACCCCTCCGCCTCTCCTATCAAGATCAGCTTCGCCACCGGCCTTCCCGTAATGTTCGGTGTGCCCAAGTATAGCGCCGAACTCGAGAAGATGCGCCAGGAGCGCGGTGTCGAGGGTCTTTTCCAGCATGATCTCGTTGCCATTGAGGGCAACAACGCTGTCTTTGCTCGTCCTGATGGCCAAGAGAAGGTGACCAAGCCGTTTGACTTCCTTCATGTTGTTCCCAAGATGGGACCTCATGCTTTCGTCAAGAAGAGCGCTCTTGCCAACGAGGCTGGTTACGTCGCCGTCAACGACAACACCCTCCGCCACAACAAGTTCGCCAACGTCTGGTCCGCCGGTGACGCCTCCAGCCTCCCAACCTCCAAGACCATGGCCGCCATCACTTCTCAGGCCCCTATTCTCGTCAGCAACATCCTCCGAGCTCTCGACGGCCAAGAGGCTGAGCCTGCCTATGACGGCTACACCTCATGCCCCCTTCTCACTGAGTACGGCAAGGTTATGCTCGCTGAGTTTAAGTACGGTGGCGTTCCCAAGGAGACTTTCGGAGAGATGCTCGGCTTGGATCAGGCTGTTCCCCGCCGAGCGTTCTACCACTTGAAAAAGGACTTCTTCCCCTGGGTGTACAAGAACCACATGGTCAAGGGAACATGGGGCGGACCCAAGGGCTGGATTAAATAAACAAAAGTTTTGAGATTATCATGTATCTTAGGCGCGAAGCATTTCGGAGGTTGTATACCCACGGGGATCCCAGAAAAGAGGAACAAATTAATGATTTGATCAATTGTGCGGCTTCTCTGAACCAATTGACGTGTGCTTTGATGCCAATTCCCCACCACCTGGCTCATGGAGAGGAGGTGGTGGCTGACATTTCAACATACGAGACGAGATTGTCGGGTTCCCTGGTCCAGCTTTATAAATAGGTTGATCCGACAACCTTATTCAACATTTCACCGAGTGTAATCAAGCCACACGCAAGAGAGTGATAAGTCACTGCATCCCCGCAGCATCTCTCCATTATGTATAACCACCCGAACTTCGAGGATTCTCTTGAATCAGCCCCGAGTCTACCCAAACTCCAACGTCTCTTAACCCTGCCGAAAACTACAAGTTACAATGAGTTCTACGTCAAGTCAAAAGACAATGTCACGACCGGAGAACAATATCTTCCGTCTTGACAACAAAGTGGAGGACCTGCTAAACACAATGGCCGTCGTGGATTACGGGATACAACACACCAGTACGAGGCTCAAAATCGACGAAGATGCGCTCGAAAAGCTTAAAGATTCCGATCGAAAAAAGAGCAGCCGGTTTGAATTCTTACGGCGATTGAAAGACGAAATGGCTCGCGATGCTAAGTTGCGGAAGACACGCAAGCTTCTCCTCGAGTCTGCTATCAAGACCCAAAGAGCAGACCTTGAAGAGAAGGAAAAGAAATTGGCGACGTATGAGACGGAGTTTGTATCTTCAGGTCAGAGGAAGGTTACGACGGATGAGCAATACTACCAGGACTGGGCTGATGAGCAGAGGGAGAAGGAAGAAGCGCAGAGGAAGTTTGCCGAGTACCAATAATGCCTTTAGCAGAAGATATGGAGATGAAACGAGGAGGAGTACAGATGGAAGCCAAGAAGGGGTTACAGAAGCCTGAGGAGGGATGCTGCTTACAGGATGGATCGATCCTATGGTAGTGGTAGGACTGTTTGTACTTTTACAGGGAGACTGGGCGTTTCGTTTTTGTTTGTTTTTGTTTGGCTGTTTGAGGTGAGGGACGAATACTTGTGGGAATTATTGCAAAATATCAGAGGGAGAACCAGTGGTGCTAGCATCTCGCAAACTTCAGAAGAGATATTTAGGACGACACAACAACAAGTTGATTTCATTGCTTCCTGGCTGAATGCTCTTTTTCTTCAAAACATCTGCTGATAAGCCAAAATGATGGAATGTCAGAGAAGGAAAGTGGTTGGTCGTGAACCAACAGGCCAGACACGACAGCCTTGCAGCCTGCCTCGCACAGCCTGGACGGCCTCCAATCCGGCCATTACCCCGCGCATTTCGTCGATAGAGTGCTTGCAATGCATCGAGGATTATCTCTCAATCAAAGTCATTTGGTATACCCGAATAATATCGCTAATGATGGCATCTGTTGACTACTACGCGGCCTTGGGGCTGCCTCGCACGGCAAATCCGGACGAAATAAAGACTGCTTATCGACAACTCGCCAAAAAGACACATCCAGACAAGAATCCCAAGGATAAACAGGCGACTGCCAACTTTCAGAAGGTTTGAGACTCTCCCCGAATTAAGGGCGCTCACTAATCGACATGGTAGATCAATCTCGCCTACTCCATCCTCTCTGACCCCGAAAAACGTCGAGTGTATGATTTGAAGTATCGGCAGCCGAATGGGACCAGTAGCACTGCAGGAGGTACCTCAAGGCCATCAGCCGAGACACCCAATTACGGCACCTGGAGTCACCGGAGCTCAGCTCCTCCATGGGAAACGTATCAAATGCGCGAACACCGACAGCGCCGAGAAGAGGCAGAGAAGCGGCTCGAGGATCTACACCAGCAAAGTTCCACGTTCGAAAGAGATATAGACCAGCTGAAGAGGAAGCTCAAAGAAAGAGAAGATACTCTAAAGTCGCTCAAAGCCACTGATCTGAAGGATGAGAGCGATGAAGCATCAAGACGTGGCTGGTTCGGGTTCCTCTGGCGTTTGACACCCGAACAACAAGAAGAACGAGACCGCAACGCCACAGCGAGGAAGACAGGCATGCTTGTTGTAGAAGCTCAAGTCAAACAACAGAAAGAAGTGCTTGAATTGAAGGAATCAATATTATCATCTCTCAGAATACGGATCAGAAGTGCATCTGAACAGAAGGACATGGCAGTTAACCAGTACAATCAGCTCCTCGCAGCTGAGCAAAGACGGAGACAAGAAGAACAGCGCAGAAAGTCTGCACAGGCCCAAGATGAAAAGAACAGGCAGGAACAAGCTGCCCGAGAAGCAGATCTTCGCCAGAAAAGAGAAGCAGCCGCGGAAGCAGAGAGGACCCGACGAGAGAAAGATGCACAGAATACCGAAGAAGCGGCGAGACGGTTTAGACAGGCATATGAGGCTTCTAGGAGCAAACCTCAAGCCCAGAGTGGAAATAAGGACAGAGACAACAAGGAGCAGGGACAGGGTTTCAAGAGTGACCGAGAGGTATGCAGGCATGCAGGATGGTGGGATGAAGTCCCTGGGCCTCACAACTGTCAGAGGTGTCATAAACGCTTTACCCGTTTTGCATATCAATGTCCTCGTTGTAGCACGATCGCTTGTGCGGGATGTCGCACGGTTTTGAAGAACAAGGGCAGGTTCGGCAGTGGAAAGGGTTGATTTGAATGTATGATTGCTTCTCAGTTGCCTTTGATATGTGTCTTGATTTCATAATTACAGTTTGGCCTGGTTTGTGTTTCCAGGGTCTGTCCTTTCTAGTTAAAGGATAGCCAGGTTTTGTTGATCAAGGAAGATATGTTAAGTTATTAGACATAATATTGACCAAACTACTACTTTCAAACAATCAGCATCATGCACACATCAAGGGTTCGAAAATAATAACCACTATCCACGATACCCCAATGGCCTTTATCAGAAAGGAGCCTATCCGTACTATGAGTGAAGTATTCCTCGTGTTCAGAACCAGCTGCATCAATCATGATCCGCAGTCCACTTAGTGCTGTCTAGCTGAATACCTTGTATGAATGAGGTTTGATTACTGGCAAACTATTGAATGTGGCGTTGAATGAGCCAATGGTTTCCCAGTATACCCTGAATTTGTGGATAAGCTGGAAATGAATGACAGGGAGGTTGGAGAAGCTAATGGATGGCTAATTTTCGTCAACAGTGACAGGAGAGGCTACTGTGAGTTTAAATCATGTTTCATTGTTCCAATGGCTTTTCTTTCTTCAACGTTCTCGCAGTGACGCCATCACGATGAGACTCACTCAACCAGGCATGCAGCTACTTGCGCTGTGTCAACTTGCTTTGGCATCACCATGCAAGCCTTCTCCTTCTTTGACGAATACTAAAGGAGATTTATCCACCACGTCTCTATATAGATCAACAACTGCTTCTGAGAGAGAAACAACGTCCAATTCGTTCGTCATACTCACCACGTTGGCCTCGACTTCAAGCGCCGAGTCATCGAGTGCAGCTATATCTTCAACGACACTCACAGTAGAAACAAAGTCATCTACAAACCATTTCTCCGAGTCCACGACTGTTTCGAAGAGCGAAATATCCTCTGACTCCATCATATCCACTACCTCCATAGCACCATCAACAGAGGCCTCAACAACACTTGGATCGGAGACGGATTCTGTGACAGCCTCTTCATCTGAATCTGCTAGTGTCTCTCGTAGTGAGACAACCTCTGGCTCCATTATCCCTACCACGACTTCGAGTGCCGAGTCCTCAACGACGCCAACATGCTCAGCGCCAACCAATCTTATCAGCAATCCCGGCTTCGAAGATGAAGATACACCCGCTCCCTGGCAGCGTATCGGTCCTCGTGGGACTGTTTCACTATCCACATTCGAGCCCCATAAAGGAGCCCGATCTGGCTACTATACGGCCCCCAGCCAAGTCATAGTTTCACACTTCGGGGTCAAAAGACCCATTGATCGTTCTTTGATCCAAGTTGGTAGTGAATACGAATTCTCTGCCTATGTCAAATTCACTGATATCGATACTTGTGGATCTCTAGTTATAGCTTGTGGGGACGGAGACAATATGCGCCAAGTTGAATTCGTCACAACCCGTAATGAATGGGCTTTTGCGACAATGACTTGTACCTGGACGCAGAGCTCGTGGGATGCTGGACCAAGTATACAGGTTCGGGGTGCATGCAAGAAGGTTTCTATCAACTTCGACGATATTACATTCGAGAGAATTGGTTGCTGAAGCAGCATATGAGAGGCAGTCGACCATAACTATTGCAGTACGCTAAATGCTCTTATTAAAGTTATCGCGGCGGGACATTTTCTGCTTCCTCTCCAAAGATAGTTGTTATATCTGATCATGTAATAGACATTCTCCCTGTCATACAATTTAGTGTTCCTTATTCTAGCTTAATTCTCAAACAAATTGGCCATTGATGAGCCCATGCGTCGGTTACGCCATAAGATGAAGCCTTTTCAGCAACGCCTTCTCATCAATGACATGCTCAGTGGGGTCACTGGAAGGTTCCCTGTTACATACAAGCTGTGTGATGCCCATCTCAGAGACAATGTAGTCATTGTAAGCAGGAGAGAGCTCGCGAACTTCTCCAGCCTCCGCGTTCTTTGCTTCTGTATCCCTTCGTACCTGACTGATGAAATCATTCCGAGCTTCCTCGACTGTTCCATAGTTGCAGCGACGCTTACAGTTTCGAATATGATCATCTGCCTTGGTGCGCACAACGATGCACTCTTGCGAGCGATACTTACAAATCTTGAGAACCTGTACATCCATCTGAGTCGTAGGTTAGTTCGGGAATGGTTGTTATGGATATAGACCGATACTCACTTCCCTCAGGGTTGAACTGTGTGCAAGAACCAGCTTGTCGTAGGCAAAGAGCTTCTGTTCGTAGTAGTATCCCCACGCACTGGTATGGGCAGTTCCGCCTCCAGGGATGTCATGCCAGACTACACCGGCATGTATATTGTCCGGATAAGCTGTTGACCTTCTGGTCACCTCAGCCTCGCCCGTCATGGCACTTTCGGGGGCATTGTGAGCTACCCCGCGGAAACAATTGACCAGTGTAGACTTGCCATCGTTTTGGTTCCCAACAACGCCAATATTGGTCATGTTATTGACATAGCCAACGTCTAAGCGAGCGATACGAACTTCCTCGTCCGTGACCTCACGATCGGGTTGTATGCCTCTAAAGGATGAGTTAGTTATTGCCGAGCGTACCAAGTCTCGAGTCAGAGTTGCATTAAATGTCATCATAAAGGTGTTGCTCACAGTATGCGTAGTTCTTCCTCTAGTTTGAGTCTCTCTCGAGTAGCCTCAAGCTCAGCCTGAGCTGCCTCAAATTCAGCTCTAATTGCTTCTGCCGAGGCCCGGGCGGCCTCTAATTCGGCTCTGGCTTCAGAAGCGCGTTGTTCAGCGTCTCTCCTCATCTCCTCCTCCCTCTGAGCCCTCTCATCTGCTCGATGGGCGGCCTGGGCGTAATCATTGTCGCGGGCTTGGCCCATGATCATACCCCCGATGCCTATAATTCCTCTTACTACATTGATAGCACCCATGGCATCTCCATAGCTCATGAAACTCGGCTCGTCTCGGTCGAATGTGAAGATGTCAGGCGCGAAAAGAAATCTTCATCATCGGAGTCGTTTAGAGTTGAAAAGAGGGACATAGTAATAATCCTTCTGACAGAGTGAGATGCCGGAAGCGATGGAGTCAAATGATGCCAGGAAAGGTATATGAGTTCAGCGACGAGAATGTCTGGGTAAATATAAGTATATCTTCTGCGAGGGGCGGCTTTACGCAAGAAAGCCTTACCGTCAGCCTCTGTTTGTTGGTAGTTGAGAGGGATAAATTTACACTTTGTAAAAATGCTCTTTTTGTTCTCTTCTGCATGAAACTACAACTAGTATGCCAATGGCATCCGCGCAAAATGTCTATGGTCGCATATGGCCTCGGTGAGACAACCAACAAGCCATTCAATGCTTCGCGTCAGCCACGCCTGATTTGAACAACGCATTGACACTTGCGTTTCTGTTGGTCGCATAACCTGCAAATATTGATCTTGTGATGATAGTCCTACGGTAAGGCGGACTTGAAGCCATAGGAATGGACACGTTGGATTACGTGTTTGTGCTTGTTTTCCCCAATGGCTCTGACCCATTCACAAAGTCTCAAGAGCAAAGCCCTGGCTTCTCCTTTATAAGAATGATGTGCCATTGGCAGAGAGATGACCAAAGATACCCCAACTACGCGCATGATGGTCAGCACTGTATGGTCATGTCGTTGAAGTTTCACTCACAAATAACCACATACGCCCAACCAGGAGTCTTCTGGAAGGATGCCACATCTAAAGCGAACAGTGAAGACAAGAATGAAAGTGGAAGCTGTTTCAAAAGTCAGTAGGACTATGAAACCTAAGTTTCGAGTACTTACAAATATCAATGTGGCCGTAGTGAAAATCATGAAAATCCGACCCTGTCTTACTGCCTCTTGCCCCTGTTGAAGACCGCGAGCAGCGTCGACCTAACGTTTATCCGTTAAGTAGTCACTCTGGCAAGGCATAGGTTTCAAGTGGAAGACGCACCGCAGACTCAATCCTTATTGTTAGCTTATCCATCTCTTGGAGGTCGCGTATAACATATTCAGTCGACAGATTTTGTTTTTCGTTTTTCGGCGAAGCAAGCTTTTTTAAAACTCTCTCCTGGTGATTAACGACTGACTTAAGGATATTGAGCTCGTCTTGGACATCTTTGATCTCACAAGACACACTATCGGCTTTCCAACTGGCCTCCTCCAGCTCAGACGCCGTCAGAGAAGATCTCTTGTTTTGGCTGCCTGTTGCACTTGACTGTGACCCAAACCTATCGATCAGCGCTGTTCGTTCCCTCCCCTGAAGTATGATTAGAGATCAAGCATGGAATAGGGTAGGGGCTACAAACGATCTTGTGAATCTCGTTGGAGAATATCTCACGAATCGAAACAGCTTCCCTGTTGCAATCAATCCCTCCGACGTTGGATGCTTCTTTTCGCTATTTGGGCCTTTTATCATAGCAGAGGATACAGTAGCCCACAATCACCCTACCAAACGCTTTGGGTGTCTCAGGCTGGGAAGCATTTCTAGCTTGGTACTGGTTGAATCATTGTCACAGCCTGATTTTGAAAGCCTCAAAACAGGATCATAAATCCAGTGCGTATGACAAGGCTTACCGGCTGAAAAGAATATTGTCTTGGAGCAGCTTGGTGAATCAAATTATTTGGCAGTTTGGTGAGATCTACATAGCACCGCGTCGGCAGACACACCGACCGCATTGATACAGGCCAAAGGGGAATGATCATTACCATCATTACCTATCCAATCGGCTAAGTGAGTCAACTTCACGGAAACAGGAGAAGCGCCTCAACGTAGAGAATGTGAAAGATTGAATGTAAGTTGATCATAGATTGGCACAAAGTTTTTCTCATGAATACAATATCATTTCCATTTCATAACAGTGACTGAGGTATCTGCTCTAATTCCAACATGATGAAAAATTTACCAAAATGCCCTCCCAATCCTGCGCCGGGGTATAGAAACCATGCCTCATCACTCATAGATCCCGCATGAATAAATGACGCTGAGATCCAGGCCTAATAAACAAAGCATCACATTTGCAAATATATCAGATTCGTGGCGCCAGCATTTGCACTTAAGAATGTTGCGACACTCTGTCAAGTTCCCTTTGAAGGAGGATCATTCGGCTTCGAGCTTCGCGTTTCGCGTAGAGCAGACCGCATACGTTGCAGAGAGTATGTGATCCGAAAGGTCCTTCGCGCCACACGGGAGTTTCCTTGATAAAGCAGGTCGTGCAACAAGGCGTAGGCTTAAACGGCCTGGGTGACTTCTGCATGTTGTGTTAGAAAAGCAACGAATAGCATCTAAGATGGCTGTCATACCGAATGCCGTCTCAGCCTATTACGCCACGTGCGCGCTTCATAGGCATCCTTGATACTGACCCTAGCAGGCCGCGATCTAACGGAACGCACTGAAGCGGCTGGGGATCCGAGCGACGAAGTACGAGAAGCCACCTTCAATTGCAGATGAGCTTCTCTGCTGCTCTCCGGTTTCGCAGCTAAAGGACTCGCAATAGCTGCTGTCCGAAACAAAGCAACTTCACATAGCGGTAAATCGGTATGCTGGACGCTTGGGCGAATCTAGAAAGAGATTAGTCAGAGTCACCAGCAACGAGTCAACAAAGAAGCGTAAGAAAGCTCACGTGGTGTCGGTTGGAGCTGGGGGATTTTCTGGGCGCAAAAGAACAGCGTCGGGGCGGGAAAAGACTCGATTCCGCGACATCAGCTGGACAAGGATGAGGCCGATCTCTTCGACGCCTGGTGGTTGCTGGTCTGGCCGTTTTGGGAAGCGTTTGCTTGTGTTTCATGGTGGGATCGAATAATGAAGGGGAACAAGTTGAGGAATTCGATCTTGAGACCAAAGGGAGAGGTTAAGGATCGAGCTGTACTAATACCCCTTCCAAAGTTCTGCTAGCCACTGTTGCCCCAGAAGACCCTTGTAGATCGTTACGCGATTGGGTCGGGGCTGTGCAGAAGACCCTGAATTCAGGGTCCATCCGCGGATCCGGAGCAAACCTACCGACTCGTCTCATTTGACAAACAGCCATTTTTCACATTGGGAATGCAAAAACTGCATTGTCTGACGTTACAGGGAAAACAAATCCGATTGCTGAGCATCCAATTCATTCATCCAGCTCGGCTTTAAAGTTTAACTACGAGTACAGTACTGCCCAGTAAAACACTGTATCTCAACAGTTCTGTGGAGGTTGCTTACATTCCATCCTCCCTTATTTACTTTACTTTTTCTTCAGAATTCATAAAGTTCTCGCGCCCGGTGAGGCATGTCCCTCGCAGAGCCTGACGTGATCCATAAGCCATCCTACGGTTCCTTACATGGCTAGTGTGATGTGCCCCTTCACAGTCAAGACAGTGTGATAGATAAAACTGCCCTCGACAACTGTTTGCAAGATTGCTTAGAAACCGTTTCGGCTCAGAGTCGTAACCCTCATTACCGACGCGTAAGCCCCGCCGACACGCAAGACACGACCCGCTGTGTGTTTGGTGCGCTGTACAGTGTAACTTCAGTGTGAGCTTTTCGTCGCTGGGCTTGACGAGAGGCCAGAATACCAGTTCTCACTGTGTAATCAATAATCAACTCCCCACTCAGGGTCGGTCGGCAGTTGCATTGGGTCAGCTAATTGAGGGGTTGAAGTCAGCTGTCCTGCCAAGGCTATCTCCGCCTTCCGCCAATGTCAGGCTATCAGCCATGTCGCTCAAGGTTATCAGGCATTTCACTTCAGTGGACTGTGGCGAGTGGTTCGCTAAAAAACAGAAAAAAATGCGAGAGAAAGTCGCTTTAGTTGATTGGTCTTACTTGATCATGACTTACTATGTAATAGTGCGCTTTGCAGTTCCTCGGGAGTCGGGAGATCTACAAATGATCTGGCATACTAATAACGGACAACTCAATCTCGGGATGAAATAACCTTCTACCCTGCACGGTTCACTTGCGTCTTGCGATTAATACCGTAAATCCGAAACTTGCTTTCTCTAATTACTCCTGATAACTATTTATTTATATTGCCAGACCCTCCCAATCCCCTTGCGCCTCGCGTTTTCTTTCGCGATCTTGACGCTATTAGAACGCTCAAATAAAAGACAAATAAAAGACAAAAACTCTCCTCTTCTCCCCGCGCGCAACCTGCAAACCTCATTTCGATACATGCCTTTGAACTTTTGTCTAGAGCGAAGTGCCAGCGCTTGACATTTGACAAAAGTGCAGATCGTTGAGCATCGATGTGAATGATAGTCGTCCATGTCGTCAAGATGTCCACGACGATGAGCCTGAGCTGTCGACAGTTGAGTCACCACTGAGCTCCCTCTCCAGCAAAGATGACCGCGCCCTCGACTCTCTCTTGGCGTAAACCAAGCCACAGACGTTGCAGAGGGTACGGCGCCCAAGTGGTCCGTCGCGCCATTTCGGTGTCTCTTTTACGTGGCAGAATAAACAAAACCTCTCGTCTTCCAACTTGGAGGCCTTCTTCTTGCGCTTACAAGTGCAAGAGGCAGTTGCATGTCTTGAACACGACCTTCGTGCCTTGGGATGATGATCCAGCTTGCTGTTCCAGCCATTGGGGCTCTTATATCTTCTGCTGGAGCTATTCTGTGGCTGCTCAAATACCTCGCCCTCTGGCTCCGTTGTTCCGACACTACGTGCGTTTGGGCATGCCATGATCCCGAATTGCAGCCTTGAAGCCCTGCAAGTGTCGTTTCTAGAAGCGAGCGTGGGTGGGATCGATGCGGTCTGGAACAACGGAACTTCGTGTAGTGGCCGGCCGAAACGCTCGGGATCGTCAAAATCGGACTGATGCTGTATCACGTGAGTCAAGGTTCCTGAATGAGAACTCCATTTTTTACGTACGTCTTGCGTTGTCGCAAGATTGGTTACGGAGTTGAACATATCTTGTGTGGGAGCCGTTGTAATCCCTTTTTATCCCACCGCGTGGTTGCAGCCTGTGGCCATAACTGTCCGATCGCTGCGAGAAGCCACTTGTGCAGGCATCGTGAATTTGTATAGCATCGTTCGAACTGACGCAGATATGATGTAATCCCTACCCCCATGAGCTCAGGAAGACCCTGGCGGAGCATTGCCTTGAAAAGGTTTAGTTATGCAAGTCCCTGACCGGTTTTTTCGGAGCCAATTGTCTATAAAGGAATAGTGTTTACGGACAGCGTTTGTCATTTTTCAGATTTGGCAGGCGCATGATGGTGCGACTCATGCGTTAAAACCATTAGATTCTCATGAATTCTAGCTTGAATGCAACCTTTCTTATTTCATGAAAAGATCATACTGCGCAAGAATATGAGAGCAATGCTATGAAGTTGCGACGCACAAACCGATTTGCGTTGCTATAAAACCTAGGCTTGAGGCGTCTATCCACTCTGCTCCATGGCTACACACTTATAGTATCGCATAATAAGATCAACTCGGGAAAGAAATTCAAAAATATCTTACCGTAATCAAGTCTTGTCTGGTATTCATTGTGAAGCCTGACTGTTGATTTCAACGTTGTTTTACATGGGGGGCTGGGGTACAACTTGAGGTTGTTCCTGTGACCGCCAAGTTGGAGCAAATGCTCCGAGCCAATTGCCTGATGTAGAGACCCTGGCTAACCTGGTCAGCCACACCGCCAAGCTTTGGTTAGCGGACCTAATCTGGAGAGTTGTGATTGGCTTACCACTAACGCACGCACTCATTCAGGGGTAGCGAAATAACTGGGACTCCAAAAGCAGGGTGACAGAAAGATTCCGAACACGTAAACAGGTAGGTCTCAGGTGATGTAGCACCGTTGCTGATCGTATGTTTCTGTCTGGGAGCTCAGAATGAAGGTTAGTATTCTGCAACCCATGGCATTATCTCTTCAAGCGGCCAAGACTGCAACCGGTCACTCGCCCCACTTGACCCCACTTACAAGAAGGTTACAAGATTTAGGTTAACCTTAACCCCAAGAGGGCTGTATTCCTCTGTAACCTGCTTACTTCTCTTTTAGTATAGCTTCTTTTTTTTTAGTGACTTTAATTGGCTATTAATATTTTATCTCTATTCTTATTGGCTACTGGCTATTTATATATAAACTGGCCTGTATTGGCAAAATTAATTCCTCTAATTGGCCTGATACCCCTGTCTTGACCACCTTGCAGTCTTGTGCCGCTTGAAGAGATAAAGTGGAGGCAAGTCCAATATGCCAAGGAAATTAGGTTTGAACTCGTGATCCAGAGGACAATTGACTGGCTCTCAGTGATTGTGACTGTTCTGAATATATCTTACCCTAAGGCCTCTTTTCTGGTGGTGTGTTTGAAGGCGGAGCGAAGCATCGACTTCAAATGTATGAGCATAGACCAGCGGCGACGGCGGTAAAAATACAAAGTGAGTTGTGACTTATAAATACAATATGGTACAGCTATAAATACATATAGTACATCTCCGAACCAGCCCTATAAAATACCCTTACGCTTTTTCATATTTAATTGCAGTCGTCCAGACACTCGATCCTAATTCGTGAGCCTCGCTGCGGGGCCATGCAACCGATACCAAGCGTAAGTGCGCTTCTTCCCAAAGCGTCAATCTAGTGATCTTCTTCCATGTCTCAACGTATCCAGTGAATATTCCCTGAACGTCGTCTAGTGCTGGGTCGTGACCCTGCGCTTGATGTTTGGCGATGCTATACGCGCCTAGGAAAGCTCTCCAGAACCAAAAGTCCGTCGACTCGTACAATCCCAACGTGTCAAGAGTCTGGTCAAGATCTCGTTTCAGAATGGAAAGGAATCTTCGAAATAGGCGTGAATCAATGGGATCTCCGCCATTCCAAAGCTCTAAGACGCTGTGCATGTACAAACTTGAGGCAGCGCACATGCCCGACCATGAAGTGCTGTACTTGGAGGAGTGCACCGAGGAAAACATATTATCGTCGAAAAGGGACGAGAAATGTGAACCGATAGTGGCACATAACAACCGGGACTCTGAACCTTCGATCCACTCCCAGCTTGGATCGCACTTGTAGTGATCTTCTCTGACTGTCTGGTTTGACGTGGTCACATGCTTTAGACAGTCTATCAAAGGTGCCGCGTCGATGTTGTGGAATTGACTTGATGAGGGAAGAGATGCAAAAAAGAAAGGTAATAATTTCATGGCGTTGAGGCGCATCTCGAGATGACCTATGTTTTGTGTTTTCCAAAGATGGATCTGGGATACAAACGTGGAGAAGTCTGCGGTGTTGTTCTGGCGAAACATGTTACTTAGAGCATCGCTGCTCAGTATTCTGGCCTTGAAGCCTTGATAGGCGTAGTATGTGCTGGTAGGTTAGCATTAAAAGATAACATTGCAATTGAAGGAGACGTACAGTAGGAGATAGCGATTGGCAAGTTCCTCTTCAAGCCCAGATCTGCTACCAAAGCCATCGTCGAGGGGACTGAGAAGGTGGACGGCGTTGATGAGGCCGCTGATGTGAGCCTCAACATCGCTCATATTACCATACGAGGCCTTATGACGGGTTGAAGTTAGCAAAGCTTGTTTGTCAACGTCATGAATGAGAAGAAGAATACCTCTATAAAACAGAGTATCGAAACATGTCGGATGAATGTCATCAAGCCTGGCTGATGTATGTTCTGCAGCCAGGTGTTCAAGATATGTATCGTTGATAACTTATGAAATAAAAATGTTGCTTTGTACGTTTGAAGGTCACCGACCGTCCATGCATAGTGTAGGCCTGCTACCAGAAGGGTATCCCTCAGGGCATCTGGATGTTGGGTGACAGACGAGAAACTGCAGATTAGAGAGGTGAGTATGGTTTGACAAGGGAAGATCAAGGTACGTACATGCTTCTTGGGGCTTTACTTAGTACCAAATCGGAGCTATCGTGGCTGTGGTGAACTGAGCTTATTAGCAATGTTCAATGGGACTATTTTGTATGGCTTGAGCTTACAGTAATGGAGCAGTTCTCTAGAACGGAGAGTCATGTCTAAGCCTAAGCAGTCAAAAGGCTCGACTGACTTTCCAAACAGGGAGTCAACAATTAGGGTAGCCGGAGGCGTGTTTGGGCCTATGAGCCAAGGCTGCTGTTCACCGGGTAGAAAGGTAGCGTTGCGGTCCCGTAGCGGAACACTAGGGTCAGCAAACTCGCACGTCCGTCCTGCACTGACACATCGGGCACTATTCACGTCAGTTTCACAGCCAATAACAATAGAAGAAAAGTCTTGCGCAGTATGCTAGACTATTAAGGCGAAATTAGAAAGCAAAGTCCGACTTACCAGGTTGGTTTTCCGCCATCACAGCGCACGCGGCGCTTTCGACAAGTCAGACACCCAGTCTTGCTCCTAGTGTGGGGCCTGCGAGTCCTTGTACCGGTACTCATGTCGCACGGATTGAGCTTATTTGCGGAGGATTCTAACGATAGAGGATCGACGATGGGCTGATGAGTTATGGCTTTTGTGAGATGAGGGAGGAGTTTTGCTTCAAAGGAGTGGCGTTGACGAGGTATGGAGGAAGCCACTCACGGGATTGATGGATTGCAGTACGTGACGAGCGATTTGCTCATTGGAGTCTGGGCGGGCTCAGGTTTCTGCACTAACAGTCTTCTGTTGAGAACCCACTATAAGCAGATAGACAACTAGCACCAAGACCCATTCCTGGCATCTCCACTATCAGCGACACTGTCACTATTGAGTGGATGTAGATGGCTGTCAGCCCGTCAGCAACTAACCCATTTCGAGGAGAATAAACGAGCTGGAAATATAACCCCGCGACGCAACTTCAAGCCACGATTTGTTAAATAGCTGGGTCTACGGATACTGCACGTCTTCAATCTGCAATCCCCTCTCGCAGGTTCTCAATCAATATCATCCAATCATATTACAACACGATGGCCCAGAAGCCAAGCCTCATCTTCGTGCCTGGCGCATGGCATACCCCCGAATACTGGGGCAAAGTTATATCCGCCATGGAGGCTCAGGGGTTCAAGTGCATTCCCGTTACACTTCCGACAACACAGTCAACAAGTACCTCAGTCAACTACTCGGATGATGTGAAAGCTGTTCGAGATGCGATAGCGGTCGAGACAGCTCAAGGCCTCGATGTTGTCGTTTCAGTACACTCTTACGGCGGTCCTGTCGGCTGTAGTGCCATCAAAGGTTTCACGCCTCAGTCTGCCGACAACTCCTCTACCACAGACGAAAAGACAGGCCATGCGATTGGACTCTTCATGATTGGAACAGGTTTCGTCTACGTTGGCATGTCCTTCCTGGATGCAGTTGGCGGCAAACCCCCACCAACATGGGACGCTGACTATGAGAACAACCTCATGGTCATCAAAGTCGACCCAATCGACATGTTGTACCATGACCTTCCCGAGGAAGAGGCCAAATACTGGGTTGGAAAACTTACCCCGCACGCCCTAACGGGTTGCACGGATGGATACGAGGTTTCTTATGAAGGATGGAAAGATGTGCCGGTTTGGCATATTATGACAAAGGAGGATAGAGGATTTCCGTACGAGGCACAGAAGATGCTTATTCGGGGAGCGGAAAAAGCTGGCGCAAATATAACGAAACGGGAGTTGGAGAGCAGTCACTCGCCGATGTTAAGTAAACCTGATGAGACGTCTAAGCTTTTGCTTGAGGCGATCGAGGCGTTCACTGCATCAGTCAGTCAGACCTTGATTTCCGATATACGTTAAGTTCACATGGGTGAATTAGGCTGGAATTTGAAATAGACCTGCTATAGACTAGTGATAGTCTAGGTTTCGACGTTGAATCGATTCAAGACTTCGAGGCAATACTACTCAACCATTTTATATTTTCCAGATATCAAGAGTCCAATCTTATGATCTGTCCTAGCAGGTGGGATGCTCATTTATTGGCCCGAGATATTAGTTTTACCCGTCACATTCAGGGTAATGAATAGAAGTACTGAATATCCTCTTTAGTCTGTCGGCACGAAGCGTATCAAATGAGAGATGTTTGTGGCAAGCTGCTTGTAGGTTTTTCGATATCGACCAAGGTTACACGTTCAGGAGGAAGCATCGTTGTCATTGTTCCAAGAAGTTGATTACTTGCAGGCTTGGTTTGAGATCTTTGTTCTAGCTTTGATGGACAAAGAGACATTGAATGTCGATAAAGAAGATGTTTATTCAGTAATATTTATAAAATTGAACAATGATCTTTTGTTCGCACGGTGAAGAGTGGGCTACTGTGACTGGCCAGAGATATCTATTGAGAGTTTTTATCCTCAAAGACGAAAAGATAATATATTTACGATTGGCTTAGTTCGCAATACCTATAAGTACTGGCTTTCCTAACTATCTGAAAGTTATTTCCTAAACCACTGTCACAAACACCACTATCACCATTACTATGTCGGCCATCGGTCAACTGAGCACTAAGGCCGCTGTACTTGAGCTCGAAGAGCAGCCATCCTTTCATAACTTTCCCCAGATCCCCATTGAGCTCCGATTCAAAATCTGGGAACACGCTCTCGTTGAGACCCCGGAGCGCCAAATCTGTGTCAATGTTTATGCACTATCTTCCCTCCAAGATAGGAAGCCGGACCCCATCACGGGTCAGATGTGTCCCGACCCCCAAGTGTGCTCAAGCTCCAAGTGCAGAGGACAATCAACATGTATGGCGGACGGATATTTTCATGTTAAATTGGATAACGTTGATAGCGCTGAAGGCCAAGCCGCTCGCGAGTTTCTTCGCATCATCGGCTCCACAATGTCTTGAGTCACGAGCCGCAGTTCTCCATCGATACCCTCTAGCGATGCGAGTCTATCGCAATACGCGTTGGGGGACTGGCTGGAGTCGACTTGTACGTTGTGCGCCACCCAAGGATCTCTTGATCATAACGCAAATTAGGCCTGACCTTGAGTGTCATGAAGATACACCTTTCGGCAGATCTTGTCAGGGTCGTTTTCCTCACGATAAGAATCAATTTGAATCCTTTCGAAATGTCATCTCGTCCTTTCAGTATGTAGCTTTGGACTACATTGGTTCTCGCCTGGAGGAAGACGACGATGATTATCCGTTTCACGACGAGCCTGAGGAGGAAGCCATTTCGAAGTGGGAGCTTGTTCTTCTATTGATGTACTTCGAATCTCTGAAGGCTTTGTATGTCTACCCGAACCTGGAATATTGGCCTGAGGTTCGTAACGGCGTCATAATTGAGGATATTCAGAGTTATGAAAATTGGCCGACAGATGATGAATTACGTTTTGAACCAAGCACGCTGTTGGGACTTTACGACTATGAATTCAGCATGTTCATCTACCCCAGTGCGAGTTGCATTGGACACCGAAGCGGAAACCACTTGAGCGAATTGGGTGCCTCGTTAGTCCTGACTGGTAGGAAGATGGAAACGATAGATGTAGCCTATCGACTAGGTGGAGTTGAGCATACCGGCATGCTTCTATTACCTAGGGAGGTAAGTATTTGTAAATAGGTAGCCGAAATTCACTCTTTGCATCGCATAGACCGCTAGGCCAAGGGTACCCAAAAACGAAGGCCCCATTTATCAAGATAACAGAGACTTGGGGCTAAATTTGGTGGACGACACTGCGCCTATCTTATCGTAATCTAGCCATGCTTGTTACCCCACATTTGACCAACGACATGCATCCTAACATCAACTCTAGGAGTTATACCTAAACTTCAATATCAAAAGACATCATTAAATACAAGAATACAAACCACCGAAATTATCATATGTCAATTCTTGTGACTTCAAGCTGCTGCCTAAAATTGCTGCCTGAGGTTTCTGGCACAAAAACAAAAGGGTTAAAAAGGCGTTCACCTTATATTGAACATACCTATACAACTTAACAATCCAACCCAATAAGAAAACCATAAACCTTTTATTCTTTCAACCAAGACTTTGCTTCTCTCTTCTTCATAATGTCATCTCCCCAGATCGAGCCCCAGATTGACCATGACGCACACTTTCTACGTGAAGCCCTGGAAGGCTTTGAAGAAGATCTCCAAGAAATAGCAACTGACAAAGAGAAGCAAGAGCTCCTCGTGTCTATTCAGAGCTTTGCCTTTTACGCTCTCAAAGAGCCACTCAAAAGACTAGCTTCTGAGCTCCACACGGCGCAGCAAGGTCTCGATGTCCTGTGGCAAAAGTTCCTCAAAACCAGCGCGGCTATAGACGGCGATAGCTTGTTTCAAGATCGCCTTGTCCTACTTCTTCTGTGGACTAGACAATTCGACTTGATGAACAAAGACCTGTATACCGGCCAGAACATTGCGAAAGATTGGGAATCGTATGGTTTCGCGGAGAGCTTGCAGACCTTTTGGGAGCAGCTGGTGAACAACGGTACGGAAGCTGAGCTGCGTAGCCTTGCTACCTTTTCTGCTAAAGTCTTATTGGCTGGTATCTGCGAGAATAAGATCGTTTCAACAGGTCTTTGGTACATGCGCGAGGCCCTTGAGACCAGTGATGAGAGAGCAGCTATGTTTCTTCCTGGGGCAATCGTCTGGATGGAACATTGTAGCCACGCTCTGCTCAGAAAATGCGTACATGGTGAGGCTGTCCAGCCATCAGAACATGCCTCACTGAGTCTTGGACCACTGGCCCAAGGTCAAGACGTCGGTAAAGCTGGTTTCAGCATTGCAAGGTGGCTGTTCTGGAGACGTCGTTTTCAGAAGCTTAGTCACAACCCTGACCCTTCGGTCGCCAAAGATGCTCATAAGGGCTTTATGGCTATGATTAACAGCGGGAGAGATCTTGATTGCGACGTTCCAGGAGAAGCAACCTTTGCTAAGAAACTCCAGGCGACAATGTGGGCTGAACTTGTCAAAAGTGGGAAGGATAGTTTGGATGGGGATGATATTGATATTGACCCAGACTGGGTAGACCAAGAGGAGTGATCAATGGAACGATAGATTCCACAACCAGCTGTGGCTTGGGATAGATATAGACATTGAATATGAGGTTATATGACTCGGTTGCAGAAACACCTTCAAAAACACCCCAGCTATGAAAACAAAACGCTTCTCACATTCCAACCTCATAATGTGCTCAGCGAATAGTCTTTATCCATTCCAATAGCAGATTCAATATCCTCACTACAAAACGTCTGCAGTGGTACAAACTCTTCCCCTGGAGCATCTGTAAAAACCCCTCCATACTCATCAAGATCGGATGTCTTCGGATATTGTCGAGCAGCCATCCAAAAACGCCCATCGATAGGCTCTTGACTTATGGGTGTATAGTGCTGAATCGCTTTGACGGCGACTCGAAGAAGAGGCCGTATCAGAGGATAAAACCATGCATTATGAAATGTGTCGATAAAGCCTGCCTTGTCACATGTGTTGCGATAGAATGCGAATATCATTCGTGTGCCAATATTTGTGCCGAGTCGGAGACTGCGGATCCAATCTTGCCCCGTCATTGCGGGTCTATCCTCAACGGGAAGTGAATCGTAGACTCCATGTAGTGCCTGATAGATCAAAGAGGGCATTTGAATGTTGTACGGTTTGAATTTTGAACCTTGGTCTAGTGCATCGTGCTTCATCGTTGCTGTCATATCGAAGTTGTCATATTGAAGGTTATGGATAAACCTGCCTCCGTCAGTTTAACGTAAAAAAAGAACTGTGGAGACCAAACTTGTAATTGTGGCATTCTGTTTGTGTAAAGGCATAATCGTGGTCCACCGCGACATGATACTCCGTTACATCGTCCTTACCGCCTTTCGGCACAGGCAAACTTAGGCCAGCGATATTGTTCGGAAACTCTCCACCATTCAAATCGCGCATTCTGTAATACTCCTGCCGGGCATATAAAGCCGCGATGTAAAACTGATCCGAGTCCCGGAAGAGAAAGCTCTGGTCCCAGTCATCTTCAATTAGCGATAATGCCGCATCGATAAAGTTGCGAAGGTCTCCAAGAGGGCCAATAACGGTGCCGGAATTCAGAAAGCGTGAGTCGTTGTATTGAAGATCTCCTGTGTTCGTCTTCAGACCCCATTTCAAGCGTGGTTGTGTTGAGAAAGGCACCAGCCAACAACTTGTATCGGTATCGCTCTCTAGCCAGCAAGCTTTGTCAGTTCCCCATAACAAAGTCTGCCTAACTCCGGTCCTATGAAGTTCGTTAACAGTAATTCCACGTTGGTCTGCGACTCTTTGATCTGCCTCGGCCATGAGTGTAAAATATCGTTGGATCATTGCCTCCGCAGGTAGTTGAGCCATAACATCGGATCCATCAACAATAATGACCAGATCTTGATTATCCCCTCCCGACTCATGCAAATAATCTTTTATGGCGCGTATCTTCGCAACATGTGCCTTTTGGGCGTCCAGGAAGGATTCTCCCCTGTAGCCCAAGATTGTCGGTATCGAGTAGCGGTTGGCAAGGGCTGAAGACACGACAGCGCACACTTGACGATTTGCGACGTTGGCGGGGACGAGGTAGTGAAGTCGGGATATTCGATGTGAAGAGCCCAGTAGATGTGAAGGATTCTTTGCATCTCTAATGTCCTGTATGCAAAAGTCAGTTGGCTCTCCTGTGCGGTAGGATGAAAGGTAAGCATACCAAATTTCGGCAGTTAAAGACGAGGAATACCAGGACTATAGCCATGAGAAAGATGCGGCCGCGATGTTTCTGGTTGCGATTTCGCTGAAATTGGCTTCCCGGTGCGAGCATCCTTACCGTTTCTGAGGAATCGGTCCGGTGATGGAACGAAGTATGGCGATAGTTCCTATTGAATAACTTCATTTTCATTACTGCAGCTGGAGATTAAACTTTGATAAGCAGAAAAGGAGCAAGGGGTTTTGCGCCTGGGCAGGTGAGATGTTGAATTATATTAAGGCTCAAGGGATCAGCGTGGCGCAAGACATTGTCACGAGACATGCATTCTCGACCTTCATGGAAGTATGGTGAGTTAGATGAGAGATTCTTGGAACTTGACCCTTGCTATGGCACTGATAGGTGGCTGGTTGGCACAAACACAAAAGGTGAGACAACTTGAACTCGTTTGGTTGCAGCCGACGCGTAATATTTGTGAGAGTATGGCGAGTACAGGTTTCTGGTACTGTATCACAGTTCCACGTCACTTGTTGATCTAACTGGATGCAATGATCTTTCAGTTACACGTTCGCCAAAGACCAAGGTCGAGCAGGTCTTCAATTTTGTGAGTTCAAATCGTCTAGCTTTCATGCCACTGTGTTTCATCATAACGATCCTCCCTTGTTGTAAACTTTCCTGGCGAATAATGTTTCGATGCTTGAGACACCACAAGATTGGACGGCAACCGAAATCCTCGCCTGTTTTCTGATTTGCAGTGCAATTCCTCAGCCGCTGCCAGGCCAGTGGAGTTGCAGAGGGTTTGATCAGAGGTGAACAAGTGCTACATTCGTACTCCCCATGTTGGAAAGATATATGTATAATGGTGAGCATGGTGGCTGAGATGCTTCAAAATGTACCCAATGGTGTACAAACTTGCACACCTCAACCTTTGTGCTACCGGCGAGAAGTCTAGACCAGGGTACCAGCATTCAGCTTTTCAGCACGCATTTTAACAGCACCACGTATTTCACCTCTATGAAATGTGTTAGGGCCTGGCTGTTTCCATCAAACCATAGCTTCGATAGCGTCATTGGTCTAGGGTTTAGGACTCAACTCTTCGATTGAGTGAAGTTGAGGCTCGGATTCGAAGTCCGGATGATGCACGCTTTTTTTTTTTGGCTTTTCCCTTTTTCCTTCCATCTGAACCTAAACCCTCAAGCGAGGCTAAATTCTAGTACCTATGAGATAGCAGAAGGGATCAGGAAACAAACATTAATTGCTATTCGTAAAGGCCTAAGAGATGGTTTACCAGTATGAGAGTATTTCGCTACCAGTACATGTGATTACACTAGAACCCGATCTTTAGTCCTCAAAAGGTGCCACTTCTCTACTCTCTTATGGGGATCTGAACTTTTATGTCTGAGCAGACGGACTTGTTTGGCTTGACAAAGGCTCAAAAAATGGATGTCCAAGAGCTTCAGCAGCGGTGAGGCGCTCCTAAAAGTGTATATCAGCGCACTGTACCATTTAGACTCAACAAAACGTATTTACCTTCGGGTCAAATCGCAGAAGCTGATCAAGAAGACTCAACGCTTCATCTGACGTAAAACGCTCATTATCCGGGTTGATGAAATCTGTCCAGGGCCTTTCAGGATGTTGACCAAGAACTTGCATTTCTTCCTCGTTTAACTCAAGGCCGTATTCGTTCATAAAGCGAAACAGCTTGTCTGTTCCGAGAACTCGAGCAATCTTTTCCAGTTGGTCGGTAAGACAGATACCATGAAAGAAAGGCTCCTTTCTAAAAATCATGGATGCGAGCATGGAGCCGAAGCACCACATGTCTATACTGTAGTCGTATCTCTCATAGCCGAGAAGTATCTCTGGTGGCTTAAAGAGACCTACGCGAAGGTTTAAGTCTTCATCGGGTCGGTAGAGCTTCGCCGAGCCCCAGCCTATGAGTCGAAGCTATAAAAGGTTAGGTCATTTCCTTTCCGATAGCTTGGATCTGGTACCTTTTTGTTCTCAGGATCGAAGACCACGTTGTGTGGTCTTATATCACGGTGTATGACGCCTTGACTATGAGCAAATTCTAAAGCTTTGAGTAGCTCGTGAGTGTAATATCGAAGATCCATATCGCTGAATCGAGGGTGCAAAGATCGGAAGTCTTTGTTATGGATATACTCAAGAACAATGCCGATATTGGCTCCCTAGATGCCCGAATGATCAATCCTGGTTCAAACATGAATCTTAGGGGGTAGACGAACCTCCTCGCCTTGAACAGCATCAACCATTTGGATAATATTCGGACCTCCTCTTAAATGCTGCAGGATCTCGATCTCACGGCTTATCCTATTTCGGCTGTCTCCCTTGTACAGTTTCAAAGCGTAAATTTGGCCACTAGAATCGTGACCCTCGAAAACGATGGAGCGTCTTCCTCGTCCTGAACCCCATAAGTAAAAGCTGTGAGCATATGCAGAAGTCCATTATTACCTAATCGTTTCGGAGGCGATGTCATATCGTAGAACTGCTGTTGTTCTGCAAGGCCTTAGCAAATATTCATGCATAAACGGTGCCTTGGACCTACCCAGCTGCGCATCTGGTCGGATGGGCGCCATCGTCAAGGTATTCTATTCTCAGGATACCGATCTCATAAACAAAGGAGTCGCAATAATCAATCTCATTGAATATAGGAACCAGAAATAAGTAGTTGAAGGAAGAAAACCCCGCATTTAAGGCTGAGCTGACATGCTTATTCAGCTATTATTGGAGCTTCATATCCCACCCGAGCATGAGAAGAAAAAGGGCCTGTCCAGTATATATCTATAGAAGAAATTTTGATCTACAGTCTGGGTTGTCTGATTCGTGAATATGTACAAGTTCTCTGAGGATCTAGATTCGATAATAAATAACTTTACATACTGAGAAAATCACGATTTCTTGGAAAGCAATTTTTCTAACCTTGGCCCAAGAATAACAACGTTTTCTTCTTTAAATTGAACTATTGCTATCCTTACCGGAAAACTCAATCTCATTATATCGGCAGTCATGAGACAGGGCCGAAGCAGTACCTCTAACCGCAGTCAATTGTGCTGCTAATATCAAAGTCTTTGAGATATTACATAAGGTTATTCAATCAATTATCAAAGTCTCGTTAAATTTGGAGGAGTAAAAACGTAGTCTATGACTACCCTAGAGACTAATATCTGGAAAGCACTGTATACTAATTAAACTGATGCCAGGTTAGCATTTAGATCGGTTGAAAACGCGCGAGATTTTTATTTATTCTTTTTGTACTCTTCATATTATGGATGGCCAAAAGCGAAATTCTGAGATTCCTGGAGCTGCAGAGCAGTCTCAACGCCATTGATGCTATTGAGCTGCAAAGGCGTTTCACTCACTTCCCGGCAGTTCGTACAATTTGAACTAGGAAGAATTAATGTAGCAAGCCATCAACTAAGCTTATTATTATCCGTGAGTTGATCTACTCCACGAATACGAGATTGGTGCTAGAACTTCAAACATTCAGCCATGGCCAATCGAAAACGCCATGTGACACCGTCGATCAGACCCCTGTTCCCAGCTCCTGAAGCCACAACCAGTACTGGTAATTGAAATAAGACCCTTGCAGACAACATGTGACAAGTGTTACGGCAACTCTGTGCCGTTTTTTACTCACAGTCTCGCATGGCATTCCCATTTAGGAGATGGCCGATGATCTGGCGCGCATGAGGAAACGCTAAATTTGTAAGCGCCACCGGTGAAACGGGCCTAACACACGGGCAAGGCATAAAAGTTTGATGAGCTGAAAACACTCATGCAAGGGGCTGATCCTTTCATTATGCGTTGTTCAACCCTAGGCATCCTTGAAATACGCCCAGTGTCAGACGTGATGACAGTAAAGCCAATCTTGATTCGAGAAAAGTCAGCCTTGAAGCAGACAAGAAATTGCCGGCTTGAATACGAAAATCTGGGGATGGATCGAGACCCTCCTTGGCGTTTCTTGTTTGCCTGTTTGCTGTTTCGTGGGACGTGAGGGCATTCAGCCTTGGCAAGATGGCCTCGGGAAATAACACACAGCCCAAACATTAACCATAATAGGAAGCCCCTTAATATAGCCTAATGCCTAATCCATACCGCCACTGCCATGAGAAAATCTTAAATATGCCATTAGAATCCTTCTGCGGGCTTCTGAATTCTTTTTGTTTTGAGTAGACTCTCGTTACTTTCACGGTCGTCCACTTCTCCGCATATCAGCAACCAACAACCAGCACTTCCAACCAAGACATCAGACCTCCGTCTCCAATCAAAATGCGTTCTGCCATCATCCTCACTGTCGGCGCGACCGTCGTCGCTGCTTCTCATCCTGCCCTCCAGGGCCTCAACAAGCGCGACGCAAAGGAGTGCGCTTCCGTCGCTTCGGCCATCCTCCCCGATCTTACTGCCATCCCTACCCCCGACTCATCGCTGGCCAGCTTCATCGCCAAGCAGACCGATGCCATGACCGTGACTGACCAATGTGTCATCCCCGCCGTCACTGGTTCCATGACCAAGGAGTACTCCTCCTACGCTTCCAAGCTCAGCTCCTGGTACTTGGACCAGAAGGACGGCATCTCCTCGCTCCTCGATGCCTGCAGCGACGTCCCCGCCGTCAGCTCCCAGATTGCCGATCTCAAGAAGTCTGCCACCATCTGTGACAAGGTCACCTGGGCTAAGGAGACTGGCTCTGCCTCCTCCAGTTCTGATGATAAGAAGGATGGCGGTAACGCCGCTGGTACCAACTCCATCAAGGCCGGCATCGTCGTTGCTGTCGCTGGTGTTGCTGGTGTCATGATGCTGTAAGCAGCTTCAACTATCATGGACGGAAGAACAACAATGAAGGATACCCGGTGATGGCGTCTCGGCCTATCGATTCATTTGGCCTGGTGTATTGGTCTTTAATTTTACATAAACACCCTCAATATTAGTATCGTGGCTGCTATTAGCCTTTTTGTAACCACCCCAAGTCTCGTAGACTTGCGCAAGTGAAAGATATGTAATGCGACACGTAATAAAACTTCGGTGATGTTCAACCAGCCTGTTGGTTTCCCTTTGGATCGCCGAGCCATCTCACCATCGTGATCCTCCAAGATCCATGTGAGCTAAGCCCAGGTTCCTAGCGAACAGGGCTTGGGGTAAAAGTTCTGGTGGGCCCGGAGTTGTATTGCCGCGATGGGCCCTGGGGCCTCAATTTGGCTTATGGTGCCTGGATTGAAACCCTGGTAATCGATAAGAATGCTTTATACTGAGTTATGTGGAGTATCCGAAAGTATATGCATCAATGCGATATAAACGACAGAGGGTTGGCCGCTTGTAGGGTGTGAAACGCTGCATTCAATCTCGTGCCCCATTTCTGAGATTCAGACTGCCATACCCTCAGATGTGTCTTAAATTGTCAAACGGTAGCGCCAGCAGGCTATCGACTAGATCACCACCCAGACCTTCACCCCCAAACCATATTAGTGGATCCAAGCTTGTGTTATCTACAGTCTCAATCTCTGATGACGGAGAAGATATTGATACAGCGGTGTCTGAGGAATACCTCCTCAAGTTGCTCCAGATTGCCCGGCAAGACGATTCTGCTTCTGCATATTGAATTAGAGGTGAAGATGCATCATGAATCGGGATTCGGAGGTTTTCTAGCACTTTTCATATCAGTCAACAAGTGATTAGAAGTTAGGGAAGATGGCTCACTTGTATCATCCTCATCTTCAACCTTGCCATTCAACGATGAATCGCTCGATTTTGGAGAGTATAGGTCTGGAATTGAGACACTTGGTATGGTCTGGCAGTATAAGCTCTCTCCGGCCTTTTGTATAGACTCTTGGTTGACTTGATTTCCCTTTTTACGACTAGACAAGTTAATACAACGATCAGCTGGAAGACTTGGATGATGACTTACGGCGACCGACGAGGTCCTATTACGACACAGTCGGATGAATTCCATGAACAATTACTGCATGGAGATTTCCGTGTAACATCACATCGGACTTTTCGAGCTCTGCACGAGAGACAGGCTCTGCGGGCCCTACGCTTTCGACCATGGCTGGCTGGGTTGCTCGACATCTTGACAATGAACTTATTTTATCAGAACCTGGAGAAGTAAAATTATATTACTTGCTGGATATATAGCACTTATCAAAACAGGGTTCCTTTATATGGAAACTTAAACTTTGCGCGATCTGTTAGTGGTGACGGAGATCGGACCGCCACGGCTTTACATAACCGAGCTTAGCCGTGCCACCCGCATCCCCGCATAACGGCACCTCGGACACATCCTTATCCCATCCTGCATCTCCCTTATCGAATTAGCAAACCAACAGCCCATATTAGTCCGTCATAATGTCAGATTCCCACGACGATTCAGACGGCCCAGAGAGTCGTCGCAAGAGAATCCGCCAAGCCTGCCTCAATTGTAGGAAGAAAAAGGTTCGCTGCACTGGGGAGAAACCGATATGTCAGTTTTGCAGTCGGTTGGGTCAACCATGTGTCTACGCGGAGGATGGAAGGAGTCTTAGAAGAACGACGCTCGCTGTTCATTCTGGGCAGGGGGATGTGCCTGAGGCTGTCATGGTATGCACTCCACCAAGTATCATTGACCATGGAGACTGACCGTCAACAAGGATAATATCACGGCAAGGTTCGCCTCCTTAGAAGACCAGATTTCGACGTTGCAGGCCACAGTGGAAAGGCAAGATCCACACCTTTTCGTTATCAACTATATCACTTTCTAATCGAGCAATAGATTACTGCCACTCGTTGCAAGTCAACAGCCACTATCCAACAAACGCACTTACGACCAAGCCAACACCTTAAGCCCAGCCATTCTCCAAACCCCCTCAACCATACAATCTCACATATCTGAACGCCCGCAATTAGATTCCCTTCTCTTCGCCGCCGATGTATACTTCCGCTTCTGCCACAGCCAACCCTACTCTCTTTTCCACGAACCAACCTTTCGTCATCGTCTAGCCGACGACTCTTTACCAACTCATCTACTATGGGCCTTTTTATCAGCAGCGAGACGATATTCAAGTCTTCCTGTCACCCAAACCAATTGTACCGACGATGCTTCCAGCTATGCTGCGAAAGCCTGGGAATCTATCGATCTTCCTTGGACTGGTTCCGCTCCCCCCGAGAAGATTCTCACCGTTATCCAAACCATCATCTTGATAGTAAGCACCGAAGTTCCAGGTGAGTCATCTTAACATGAACAGATATCTACATCCTGCTCCTGGTACAACTTCTAACAGTCTCCGTTATCCAGCCGGGCTTTGCAGTCAAGCCCACATGAAACTTGGCTTTGCAATCCGCCTTGCCCAGAATAACAGGCTCCATCTAGAACCCGACCCAGCACTCCCCGCAGCCGAACGTGAAGAACGAAAACGAACCTTTTGGTCACTATATCTACAAGATAAACTGATAAGCCTTTCTCGTGGGCGGTTCTCCGGTATTAGAGACGAAGAGTGTAAGGTCTCTTTGCCATGTTCTGAAGATGCGTTCAAAGAGGGCCGCGAGGAGAAGACGCCTTTGCTTGAGGAACTGACGGGTGACTGTGCGGAACAAGAGGCCGTCGATGGTTGTTGCCCACTTGGGCTCATCAATGTCATGGCCTCAGTTCTGGGTCGCGTCTCGAACTATGTTCTACATGATGCTAAAAGCTCACAAAATGGACTACCGTGGTCATCGACAGCCCCATACGCCACTCTATCTTCCGCTTTACTCCAAGCTGAGCTTTATTTTAGAATGAACGAGGATCCGATGGAAAGTCTGAAGCAACGCTGCACTGTTGATGGTGCCGTTGATCAACTTCTGGCAGGCTCCTTTATTTTCGCCAAGGCTCTTTTTCACCTGTCTCACTGTCTGCTTCATCATCCTTTTCTCATCCAACAACGACTTCAGTCGGGCAAGCAAAAAGCGCCACCCATATTCATGAAGACGGCCTGGGAAAAATGCCGAACGCATGCGAAGAGTATCACAGATCTGCTGGATATGAGGAATCAGAATGTTCTTATACTAACTTCGATATACGGATACTGCATTATGGTTGCTGGCACGATTCATGCACTGTCTATGAACGACGAGAGGGACCATATTCGAAAGGAGAGCCAGAAACATTACCGTGCTGCTATGGAGTCGTTGCAGGATCTATCGTGCTACTGGAACCATGCCGCCCTGATGGTAAGTTTGTCCCACTGTTTGACTATAAATAAATTTTAACTAAAGTTCTCACAGGTTAAACGGTTGGAGAGATTCCATAGTCAGTGTGAGACTCGCGGCCAAGAGCTTTCACCCTCCAACGTCGAGCGAACCCCTGGAGACGTCAAAGCTCTGTGGCAGAGTGTTGACTATACGTCCCTATCGACACCAACAAGGCCCGGAAGTCCAACATTGGCAGCTCAAACATCGTGTGAGACAGACTGGGCTCTGTCGGCAGATATGTTCGACTTCAGTGGTTTTGGAGGGTTTGCAGAAGGTGTTGATGTGTTTAGTATCTCATTTGTAGATGGTGACATGACACTTGGTGATGAGATTCCCAACGAAGTGCAAAATTAGGCGGCAACGACAAGTTGAAGTGGGGGTTTGGCAGTGACCTGGACAACTGATTTGGAATTGGGAGGTTTTCTTCTTCTTGTAGGTGCGGCTGGTGGCTACTGATTAGCCCTTGCGCGTCCTCTTTCGATGTTTGGGCAGAGAAAGATATGCTGTTCATCAATCACTACCAAATACAATGCCATTCTTCTTCCTCATATCCTCCATCACAGTCAGAACGCTAAGACTGAGTGCCCTCAAGTCACCTTCAGCTTGTCTATCATTCTCTTTGATAATGCGTCCAAGCTCCTTTGCCTCCCAAGTCAAGTTCAGCATCCCAGCATACTCAGGGTTAATATCGCCCAACTGCTCAGGGTCCTTGGACCCTCGAGGAATGAACTCCATAGTACAGATATCCGTAACATTCGAAGCCTGGCCCCCCAAGATTCTGATGGTTCCTTTCTCGCAGTAGATCTCTGTCGGTGCATGCGAGTCGTAAACCTTGCTTGTGCGAGCCGATAATGAGAAAGCCTGCTTGTGCTTTGAAGACTCAGTTGTGTATTGGAAAACAATCAGACCACCTCCATCGACACCTGTCTGGAGAATAACAGGAAGATATGTCTGGGATGCAGGTGTTCCAAAAAGCCGGATGGCAAATGTGACAGGATAACAACCCATATCCCATAGGCAGCCGCCGCTAAACTTTGGCGAAGCTACGTTGGGAACGTTGGTTTCCGTGATGTCGCCAAACAACGGAGAAAATACTGCCATCGAAAGACTTGCACCGTAGATCTTGCCGAACTTCTCTGTTCTGGTCTTCTCATCATCCAAGAGCCTTTGAAGTGTTTTGAAGTTGGGCTCTTGAATATGGCGGTAGGCTTCTAGAATAAAGAGACCTTTTGAATCGGCTAACTTGTAAAGATCTTCAAGCTCTTTCATGTTAGAAGCGAAAGGCTTTTCCATGATGACATGTTTCCCTGCGTTCAAAGCTTTGACGCCTTGTTTATAATGCAACGAGTTTGGGGATGCGATGTATACAACATCGATATTTGAGCCTTCTGAAAGCATTGTGTCCAAGTTGTCATATGCCTCCACTGAAGGAGCATCTTTGATTGAAGGTGTATCTGAGATGAACTTGCTTGCTGTATCGAGCTTTCTGGAGAACACCGCCGTGAGCCGAAATAATTTACTCTCATGGCATGACTGCACGAAAGAGTCCGTGATCCAGTTCGTTCCCACGACAGCGAGGCCAAGAGGAGAAGGCATGTTGGTGGATTCTGACCAAGAACTTTCTAAAGAGTAAGAGAATTATCTACTGAGAGATTATACAATCAAGGGCGCGATTGTGTCTTCTTTATAGTTGCAGATTCCATGATGAAAGATTGAGTGCGTCATCGGTGAGAAGCCCGTAAGATCAACTGGAAAGCCAACTGGTGCCACAGCAGTTGGAGTTTTGTCTTAATCTGGTAATACTCGGCGAGCCTAAGAAAATACAGTAAGCCGTACTTCACGGAAACATGCATTAGTGGGGCGCTTGGAGCTCACGGTTGCCCTTCTGATGCCATTCAGAACATAAGGCAGATGAGACGTAATGTATCGGCAAAACATAATTCAATTGAGCAGTTTGGGTGACTAATAAGCGTCCCCTACCTGTCAAAAAACATGTGGATAAAGCTAACACGTTGTCAATTGGCTGATAAACAGAGCCTCTCATAATGCCGTGACCGGGGTTGTCTAAGAGCCCGAGATGCCGAGTATCACGTCACGGCAATATCGAGAACCTGGCCTTTCTAAACCTTTATGAAACAACAACATATCAGCTTGAATATAATTATCCACCTTTATCACTTGAGAAACCTTTCCGGCTCAAATCGGTAAAGCTTCCAATGATGAACACAGGCTCTTCCGACGTTCAGCAGCTTCAAGACTCACCGTATCATTCCGATACCTCCGCGCAGAAACCTCAACGAGTCTTGGCGTGTAATCACTGCCAGCATCGTAAGGTAAAATGCAATCGCGTGTTTCCATGTAACAACTGCCTCAAGGTCTGTTTTTCCAACCATTACTCTTATGGCATTTAACTCACTCGCATAGGCCAACATACTCTGTGTCCCATCAACGCCTGCTCCACCGCGCAAGCGAAGAGCGCCAAATGCCCTTTTGCAAGAGCGGATCAAAAACCTTGAGGCTCTACTGGAGCAATATACCTCCCAAGAATCGCCCAAACCGGCTTCTGCTTCGGCAAATGATGTATCGGAAGTATCAGCCAGATCGTCGCCTGCTGGGACGTATTCCAATGGCTGCGGTAGCCAGACGCCAAATGGTCCAGGCAAACTGGTCGTCCGGAATGGCGGCTACAAATTCCTAGATAGCTACATCTGGGGGAAAATTCACGACAACGTCAGTTTTCATCTGCTTGATGCCTGTAGAGGACTCCTTAACTAACAATGGTATCTACAGCTTCAAGAGATGCACCATATTCTCGATCAAGAGAGTTCGGATGATGAGAATTACCACGCGGACGATTCGCCAGATCCCCACGAAGACGTGGATTTACTTCTAGCCAAGGCATCATCTTTGAGTCTCAATGATAACGCTCCATTACCCTTTCAGATCCTTCGCTTGTGGCAGGTCTTTCTTGAGAGGGTTAATCCTCTGACTAAGATGATTCACACTCCTACTACGGAACATTTAGTTATCAGTGCAATGGCCGATCATTCTCGCATATCATACAAGGATAGGGCACTTCTATATGCCATATATCTCTCCTCTGTCGTCGCTCTCTCGGGGGAAGAGACAATGGTAATGCTGGGCATGCGCAAGGATGAAGCTATCCAGAAGTTTACTCAGGGCCTCAAGACTGCACTCAACAAAGTCAATTTTCTCAGAAACTACGATATGGTTGTACTACAAGCTTTGGTTTTGTACTTGGTAAGATATCATTCGCTCTATTGTAAAGGTTCATGGCTGATGTTCAACGATCCAGATATCCCTTCAAGGTCGTAGCAATGTTGACGCTGTCTGGGTTCTAAGCGGTGTTGTGATCCGTATTGCTCAAAAGCTGGGCGTCCACCGTGATGGAGAAATGCTTGGCCTGACTCCCTTCGATACTGAGATGCGTCGTCGGGTCTGGTGGCGAATCATTGTCCTCGACTCGATGTTCGCAGTAACCTCTGGAATAAAGCCGACGCTCCTGCCCTTGGGATGCGACACCAAGATCCCTCACAACGTCAATGATGCAGACATCTCTCCGGAATCCACTATAATTCAGCATAGGCAAGGGCCCACCGATATGGTGTTTGCTTTAACCCTCTACGAAATCGTTCACTTTGTCAGAGACCATCCGATGCCTGATTTTGAACATATCTTGCTGGGATGCCAAGATGTCGAGCCGGGAACTCCTGAGTATCTTACCTACCAGGACTCTTTGGACAAGGTGAGAAATCTCACGGATGAGTTGGACAAAAAGATTGCCGAAGTTGAGGAGAAGTACTGTGACCCTTCGGGTGGACCAATTCATACCCTAGCACTCGCTCTCCGACCTCATATTCTAAAAGAAGCCAGAGAGATGGCAACGCCCATCCAGGAAACGCCGGAATGGGGAACAGAAATCAACAATTCTCATGACAACTTCTTCCGTATCTGGCTGGCCCATAATGAGATTGCCGTTTCCTTCTACAATATTTCTCACGCGGGCCGTTTCTTATATGCATTCAAGAGTACCTTTCGCCTCGACTCAGTTCTCTTTCTTGCTGGACAGCTTGCTGACAGGTCACCTGTTGGCTCGTTTACTGAACGTACATGGCGAGTGTTTGATCGTTTCTATCATTACCATGAAGAGTTGTGGAATTTATCTCAGCGACCCCATCTCCAACTGGCTCGACTGCTGTTGAAGGCATGGGATGCTCGTGAAGCGGCTCTTCAGCAGATTGGAGCTTCTATTGAAGTCCCTGTCTGCGTTCCGAAACTCAAGATGGCTGTGTCGCAGGTTGGAACACCGTGGATGAGTCCGACTGACGTTTGCCTTCAGTCACTAAATATTGGCAACGAGAATAGTGTCGATCAGATGCAGATGGGAGGGGATGCTTCATTCAATATGTCGCAAGGCTCAAATATGGCTGGGGATTGGTCTATGACAGATCAGTATCAAGTACTGGACCCCCAAACCCCAGTCCTTCCATTCTTTTCCTTTTTCAATAGTACAACAGGCTGGTAAAGGATCTCAGGGCGTAAAACACTATGTTGTGGGGGTATGATTCTATAGAGGAATTTGAACACTATGAACTTTTAATATTGCGACATGCTATGCTATGAAGATCCCCGGGAGCCTAAGCCTATCGACGACAACTTATTTACAGCAAACTGACGAAGCCTTCAGGAAAAGGCTTTTCTTCCACCCAAGACTTGATACCTTTAGCAAACAATTCTGGAAACTGCAGATTCCATGCATGAATGCCGCCTTTGATGGCACATGCAGTGCTCTTCTTCCCTTCATCTCGCCCTTCGGCTCGAAAAGTCTCAGCCATCGCTTTTGTACCCTCAACATTGTCATCTTGATCTGCAGCAACCACCAATATTCGCTTATCTTTCTCGGCAACATCTTTCACAGCCTCTTCCCGCCATGCAGCAAGACCACCGTAAGCGTCATTCACCAGCTTCCAATCATTGTTGCTGGCAATCTCGTTCTGGAGTTGAGTATGACCCTTGAGGCCTTTCATCCAGACAAGGAAGGAATACATGCCGCTATTGAGAACAAACTTGAGCCCGTAGTGCAAAAGGTTGGGTCTCTCGGCCGCCCAGACTTGCCACGGAGTGAATGGGCTGGCGCCAGTGACAAATGCTGATCGGACGAGGTCTGGGTGCCGGCGAATTATTTCCATGGTCGTGAAACCGCCTAGCGAAAGACCAACAACATGCGCTTGTCCATCATGTGCATGCTTTCGGATGAGATGTGCTACAGAGTCCGCGGCGAAATCGAGGGTCCAGGGCCCTATTTCCCTAGACTTGGAGTGTTGCGGGAGATCAGGAACGATGACATGGTAGTCGCTGAGGCAGGGAATAACGTGCTCCCATTCGAGGTTGCAGGAGAAGAGGCCATGAATGAGAACAATTGTTGTTGGAGAGGATTCATTATACGAATGAAAGAAAAGTTCTTGTTGGGATTCATGTGTTTGTGACATGGTTACTGTGGTCTCGCGTCTCACTTATGTGTAGGGTGCGGTTTGTCTAAAGAATATTGCATTATCGGATCATGGTTGTTTATAAGGCTTCAGCTGGGCTGTTTAGTGGCAACATAGCGCGTTACAGCCGGTCTGATGTTTGTCCGACCTTAGCCAAGATTATGCTTAAGCCTCGAGGTCTTATTATCACATATGCCTCAATACGCGTTCTCAATTTACCACATATTACTTTTCTGATAGGTTATGAGTCTATTGGCCCAGTAGTCAAATGCGCAGCTGCTCTATGGCGAACGGCTTCAATAGCCCTCATCAGTGGCACGTCTCTGCAAAAATCTTCCCGGAGCTATTATTATTTACCCAATAAGCGCTACATAAGCTAGCCAGGGTCAGATATCGTTATCTTCGCGCTCTTCAGGTACAACTTTTTGCTTTTCTGATACTTGTATTAATACTACGACATTGCTGAGTTTTATTGCATTTATATACCTGATTGTATTCATATTTTGAGAAGGCAGAATGAATGCGGAGTAGTAAATGACTCTGAAGATTTCGCCGAGCTGTCAATTAGAGGAGCATCTGGAACCACTGGGATTCCGCGTTGTTGGACACCCTGGCCTTTTCATACTCCCGAAGGATTTTTATTAGAGGGTCGCTTGCGCGCGTCGTATTACTGATGAGTCGGTTTCGTATCACCTACCCATAGGTTCAGCTCCTTTAAATAGATCGAGTCTTTCATTAAGATAACCTGAAAACACGGGTTTTAAATCTTCAAATCTCCCTGTCTTTTACAATGCAACGTCGAACAAGTCGTGGCCGAGAGCTCGGATATGAAATGGAGACAATTGATGCAGATACCCCCCCTGCACAGCCCAAAACCACTGAAACATTCCAGCAAAACAACAAAGGATCGACGTCAATTCTCCACAACGCGCCGGTGTCCCCTGGAGGAGCTGAAACTCCAGAGGACAACGAAGATGGCAAGTATTTGACAGGCTGGAGGCTTCATTGTTTGAGTGCAGCGTAAGTTTGTCTTCAAATGTCATCTGCCAAAGCTAACATTGCCAAGTTTATGGATCAGTCTCTTTTTATCAACACTTGAGACGACTATCGTCAGTACGTCATTGGTTTCCATTACCGACGCCCTGAATGGTTTTATTCTTCGTGATTGGATTGTCACGTCTTATCTCTTAACATATACTGGTTCGTTGATTGTATAATACCCTTGAGAGACTGCTCGTTGACTATCACAGGATTTCTCACCATCTACGCCAAGCTGAGCGATGTCTTTGGAAAAAAGACTATGCTGCTACTGGCACTATTTATATTTACCTTATTCTCTGGCCTCTGCGGCGCCGCTAATAATGTCGTTGATCTGTAAGTGACCACTACTTCCATTTCTTGTTTCGCTCTGATAACGTTTTAGCATCATACTTCGCGCATTCCAAGGCATAGGCGCATCAGGAATTTATGCAATGATTCTGGCCATTGCCCCAAGTTTAGTGCCAATCAAGAAATACGCAAAATACATGGGTGTTATGTCGACTGTCTTTATCACTGCAAGTGTTCTGGGCCCTATCCTTGGCGGTGTCATCAGCCAGCACTCTACCTGGCGCTGGGTCTTTCTTCTCAAGTAAGATCTGCCAATCTTTTCTTACCTGCCGTTGTACTTACATCAAGTGTTTAAGCCTCCCTGGGGGTGCTATTGCCTTTGTCATGGTTTCTATCTTTCTCCCAGCTTCCGAAGAGTCATCCCAACTCTCCCTCTTGAGAGTCTTGCGATCAAAGGTCCGCCGATCGAACTGGGTTCGAATCGACGTGCTCGGCATCCTCCTTCTCCTTGCCGCTTCTGTGCTGCTTGTATTTGCGCTTGAAGAGGGAGGCACTCGATACTCGTGGAGTAGTGCCGTTGTGATCTCTACATTGGTCCTAGCAATTGTTTTCTTTATCGCATTTGGGTTCTGGGAAGTGCACGTCGAACAATCCCCGAGCAAGCAGGAACCTGTGTTTCCGCCCAGCATCTGCAAGGATAGATTATCCAGCGCCATGCTACTGTATGTCATAACTGGCCATTGCCCTGCTGTACATACTGATCGAGATACAGGACTGCTTGCTTCGTCGGATTTCCCTTCGTGTCCATGATCGTCAACATCCCTCAAAGAGCACAAGCAGTATACGGAATGTCCCCGTCTCGTGCTGGCATCATATTACTTCCCATGATGCTAACATCCCCTGCTGCAACTGTCCTTTCAGGCTATCTGACTGGCAATGCGAAGGTTCCACCAGCGTATCTCATTATTGTCGCCGCGGGACTGCAAGTCTTGGGAGTGGGCTTGACATGCTCACTGCCTACCAACTCGACTGACATGCCTCATACCCAATATGCTTATGAGGTGCTTATGGGTTTCGGATTCGGTATGTCTTTAGCCACAGTCTTGACTTTTGCCAGAGTTGTTGTGCCAGAGGCAAATCTTTGTAAGTAATCTTCTTTCGGTGGCATCTGGCAATACTGATAGAACCAAGCTGTGATGATGGGCGCACTGACACAGATACGTGTCTTGGGTGGCACAGTGTCACTTGCAATCTGGTAAGTTGCATAAAGATGTTGCAACCAAACCTCGAAATACTCACAGACGTTTAGCGCCACCATTCTCAACAACCATTTGAAGCCCAAGTTAGACGGGATTGTATCCTCAGAACAAGCAGCTGCAATCCTTGACTCGGTTTCTGCGATAAATGACTTGGGTCACTCTGAACAGCTAGCTGTCAGGACAGCATTTGCCGAGGGTTACAACTTGCAAAACATATTTATGGTGGTCATGTCTGCTGTTGGGCTTATCGCTTCACTTTTCTTGTGGGAAAGGAATCCACGGATAACAAGGTAAACGAATAGTTTATCTTTTCTTAGCCTGTTGAAACCTAATCGTCACCAACTTGAAATAATCGCACTCGATATGCGTGATAGCTGTATTCTACAGGTACTCTAATCTAAGATTCTCCCATCACCAAGATTCCTGAACTTCCTGAATTACAAATCTGCTCATTTTCCCTTCCAAGCAGTCTCCATAACCTCAGAAGCTGTCGTGACCTTCAAGTCAGGAAACTTGTCATCAAGAAAAGGAAGATCTCTTGGCACCAAGTATCTACCAAGGCCAGCCTGGTAATGAATCATAGCAAAGAACGCTTGATCGCCATCTCCAAAGCCAATTTTTGGATAATCAGGGAAGAATGAAATCTTGCCTGACTTCAACTTCTCCAAGCTATCAACCGCAACTTCGAACTTGGCCCCTAGTAGCTGTCAGCATCTCAGCACTTACGGTGATGAGTAGGAGCATACCTCTGGCCTTCTCGGCCGCTTCAACGACTTCATTGAAAGAAAGCGTGTTCGCCCGGATGGCACTGATCTTGTCCCAGTTCTCAAGATCCATCAGGCGGGCGACGAATCTTGACATGTCCTGAGATGTGAGGAAGCTCGCTTGGACCTTTCCGTCGCCTGGAATGACGGCCCACTTGCTTTCCATATTGATGATATTGATCCATGGCTCTAGATTGCACTTCCAGTGCGGCATGCCGTAGTAATCGAGGAACCAACCGTTAGCGATACGCGTGTATGTGAGTTTAGTCTTTTCAAGCTCGTCGATGGCTTCGAAGGTGTATCGGGATAATGGAGACAGTTCGATATCCCTGCACTCATGGTTAGTCGGAGGCGAAGAAGCAAAGTGAGGTCTTACTCTTTGACGTGCAGGACGTCAAAACTGCTGATCACGAATCTCTCTGTGGATGATGAACGCTCAGCGGCTTGAATAAGATTCTTCTGGGCCTGGTTTGTCTCAGGCGTCACGACGCTGATAGCGCAGATCAGAATGTTGACTCTTGCCTCTTCAAAGGCCTTGGTGATGGCATCAGGGTCGCTATAATCAACTTTGAGATAGTTCACGCCACCTTGTGGAGGTCGTTCCTGGTGACCGGGTCAGCCTCAAGGTATCACAATCAAGCTCCAAGAATTTTGTTACCTTTCGGGAGAGGACAAACACTTTGTGCTTGCCATATTCTACCAAGCCATCCACGATGGTACTACCAACGTTTCCAGTTCCGCCAGCTACTGCAACGACTTTCATGATGATTGATCAGTTTGTTTTCAGATGACAGGAGGGTTTGATGGTGCTGGAACGAGGAGATACGAGGGCACGATGTGTCATGAGACATTTAAATGGAGATTCCATCTGCATGGACAGTCAGCGAATCTTTTTTCTAGCATGTGGAGGGGTAGGTAATAGTAAGCAGGAATCCATAATGAACAAATATGGTAGTATCGCCAATCTCAATGTTGGTGGGGATGCGGGCCGTATTACCCATTGGGGTAGCAGTCTCAATTTCGCCACCTTCAGAGACAACAATCGTGCCACTGATTGCTCACCGACTAATTATTTTATGTTGGACCATTATAAATACAGAATTACTGGTTTACAAGCATTTAAACTTGTTACTTAGTTACGGGACATAAAATTCCTAAGAAAGTGGCTATCGTCTTGGGGCAAAGCATAAAGAATCAAACAGGTGATATTGGGAAAAGACAATGCGTGTATGAATATATTCTTAATAAGTTCAAAGGATCTTTCGTAATCCTTTGAGACGGAACTCCCTGCGCCGAGTATCAATTGAGGTCTCATTACAGCTGACTTCGTTCATAAACAATAGGCTCGTCCACCTCAACCACGTCCTTCATATCTTCCCACAACCTAACAGACTCAAAAACAGTGCCGCTTGGTCTTTGTCCTTCAGTAAACCAGCTGAGGCCTGTGCATTCCCTGGTATCCGCATAGACCATAGTCGACAAAGCAAAACGGTCGTTGGCAAAGACTTCGAGAACGTCGCCGTCGCAGAAAATACGCAAGTGCAGCTTCTCCAACTCCTCTGAGCCATTCCTGTCTGAGTAAAAAAGAGTGAAAGGTCCTGAGATGGCATCCTTCTGGATATCGACTTCGTGATTTGACTTGCTTCTGTCTACCATGATTTTCTCGCTTTGGGGGGAGAAGCGGATGGCTGTTCCTTGAGACAGGTCTGCGTTATGTCGGATCCAGAATCCTAGGCCTTGATCGTTTGGTGACACCTTTATCGTGGCTTCCAACTCCCAACTTCCAGTTTGTGCATCGATGAGCTTTCCGATGTTGCCTGTGCTGTCGATGTTGTTCCAGTAGGCGGGTTTGCCTCGTCTGAGTGACTGCAGATCTGGCAGTGGTCGAATGCCCAATGTCTGCACCGTCTTTGATCCTCTATTGTTATCCGTTGCCTTGATGCATCCAACGTCTGCCAATGGCGATGTGAGTGTCCGGGTGATGTTGTCGACGGTGTATAAGAATAACTCTCGCGGAATAGAAAAGTACCCAGTCCAACCCTTTGATTCGCGGCGGTCCAAAGTAAGGTCATCCTCCTTCAACCATCCCCAAACAATCCTGTTCTTTGTAATGGGATGCTCATAAGAATTGGGCGCGTAGAGACATCCGTGATCCAAAATTCCACTGTATTCAGACTTCATCCTGGGACCTTGTTCTGTCTGTTCAAGAGATCCAGCCATCCAGAGTGCCCATTGGTCACTACCCTCCTTCGCGCCAGGTTTGACTCCGCCTTCTGTTCCCATAAGTAGGAATGGACACTCTTCAGATTCGTTGTGAAGAGTCATGAAGTTAACGCATTCCCAATTGACGCCAAAGTCGCCGCCCCAACGACCGGAAGGGCTGAAGCCTGTTGGAAGATCGATCAAAGGTCCGAGGTATGTCCACTGGGTCAAGTCGGTTGGTGAGATCGCATAGAGGAATACTGTAGGCCCACCGTCGACAACACCTCCAGATACAAAGCCGTATAAACTCGCTTCCCCACGCATTTCGTCCAAGGCAGGCCATTCTGCAAGGAAAGGATCTCGAAAGCCTGTAACGGTGACACCTTCAGGCTCACCGTCTAGAATCGGATTCTGCTCACTTTTCTGCCAAGTCTTTCCACCATCTGTTGATGTCGCTACCGACAATCCAGCGCAGTTTCGAGTATATGGTAATGTCCAATGAATGGGAAGATGTGTGATGGAGGAGTAAATAACTGTGAGTTGACCTTCCTCACCCTGAAGACCTGTAGGGTGAAGGCACCCAGTAAAAATGCCTTCCTTATCATAAGACTCAGAGGGCTCTAGAACTGGATTTTGAGTGTTTTGATTCCATGTTAGACCGTCTTTGCTTGTGTAGTGGCCCCAAGTGATGTCACCCCAATCGCAGGATTTGGGGTTCCCTGGTGGCAAAGTCAGCTTGAGAATTGGTGAGGGTGATTGCTTGAGTATACTCACATTGATAAGATAAGTGGTATGTGCCAGTTGAGGCGTCATATCCAGGCGCGCAAGGGTCATTAATCCAGCCTCGTGGTGCTTTCAGGTGGTATGTCGGCGAAGGGTGCCACTTTGGGCGGGGTGCAGCGTTCTTGATGGTCATTATGTTTGAGATGGTGTTTTCAAGTCAAATCTCGCTTCGGGTATCGACTTTATACTCTTCAATCGCACGAACGAACTGTTGAAAGAATCTTGATTGATATAAAACCGCAGAAAGATTTAATGCATGAGTGAGTGGCCGAGCCCGGGTTTTGCCTAATAAGTATGCTATTCAGCCGACCTCTAGACCCCAGGTTACGTCCCAGCCGTCTTAGTTTGCCGACGTCGTCGGACCGACAGTGTGTAACTGCAGGTAATCACCCGACGAGAAGGGTTTTGTGGTGGAGCCCTTCTGTAGATCATCTATTTCGCTACAGGGCCTGTGGGCAAAGACTGTCGTTATCTAAGGTTGACGCTAGAATATTTGTTGCACTCTCGATGGTCCGAGCGAGATCTGATCCCATTCCCGTAGCTTCCCCGCGCCATCATTGACTTCCATTGCTATTTACTACTTATTTGGGAAACATCCGATTATTTCCCCTTGGGGTTATTGAAGGAAGTGTCAGCTGCTTCACTGCAGATATGAATGTAGGGTGATAATGTCTTGGCTGATCACTTTGGCTGCATCTGTGATTCGGTGTACAAGATGATCCTTTTCACGATGCATAACGCGCATTGATTGCATGTGATTCATCACAAATTCCATTCCTGGTCAATCTATACATGAAATTACAAGCCAATAGAAATTCACCCATCCCATGCCTATCGGTGAGCATCAACCTCGACAGCACCATTGCTGTTTCGGAACTGATCCACTCGCGCTGCAGCAAATTTACGTGCGCTGACTCTATGCTCAAACAAGACATCCAATTCTCCAAAGGTCCTGCCTTTCGGTTCCGGAAGACGGAAATAAGCCCAAACCATGATAAGAAAACAAAACGCCGCCCAGAAAAGACCAGTTTTGGCACCCCAGTTCCAAGCATGTACACCGAGCATTCTTGGCATCAGCGTATTATTAACCAGGCCAGCCATATTATTGAAGTTGCGCGCCAAGACAATTGTCTTTGCTTTTAGTCGCGTGGATGGAATTTCTGCAACAATCGTGTAGCAGACTGGTCCGACTGCCAAATCGTAGATAAAGGTATAGAAGATGAGGAGACTGCCGATCGCCCACGAAGGACCGGACTCACTTTGAGGTGCGAAGCCAAGGCCGCCGACGACAAGAAGAATTATAAAAAGCGAACTTGTGCCTGCGATGTACAGAGCTCGACGTCCGTATTTGGCCATGAGGAACCACGAGAGGATGACTCCAATGGCACCAACAGAATACTGTACAATGTTGAGAGTAAACGCGCTATCAGATGATAGCCCGGCGCGTTCATAAAACTGGACTGAATAGCCCATGAGAACGCTGCCGCACATGGCTTGAGCAATATAAGTGATGGACGCGATCTCAGTTCTTCTCAAATCAGCTCTCATGAAGCAATGCCAATAGTTAGTACCCGCGGAGGTGGCCTTTTCAAGCTCGTTCGTTTCGTGGATCATTGAGACTTGCGCGCCAGCGTCAAACTTGAGATCAGGCTGTGGAGTGACGAGCTTCAGGATCGCCTTCTTTGCATCTTCATGACGGCCCATGCGAACCAGCCACCAAGGCGATTCTGGTGCAAAGATCGCCCCAAGGATAATGAATGGGGGCCATATCCATTGCAGGGCAAATGGAACTCGATAAGACCATTCATTATCCAGATTCAGAAGCCCACGAAGGACGCCCGCTGATATCAGCTGCCCAATAACCCAGCAGAGATTCACATAAGCCGTGAGATACGGTCGCAGAACAACAGGAGCGATATCAGACGCATATGCCAGCGTCAAAGTCTGAAAGACACCCCACGGAATTCCCATAAGAATCTGACCCGCGAGGATCATCTCGATATTCTTCGCAAAAAACACAATAAACGTGAAAGCGACCATGATAATCTGTGCCAGGATCATAGTCTTCTTGTATCCAATAGCGTCGGAAACCCAACCGTTAAGATACAGCCCAAAGATCTGTCCGCACATGCCGCCGACTTGGATGTACGTCTGCCAATCCGCAGAGATAACCATGCCGCCATCAGGAGCTGGTTGGTTGCCGTACTTATTGCGGAAACTAAAAGACCGTTAGGCTTTAAACGCCATTTGAAACAGGGAATAACGTACGATTCATAGCCGTAAAATGAACCAATGAGAGCCATGTCGTAGCCTTCCATGATAATGGCCATGGAGAAGAGTAGTGAGAAGCCAATGGCTTTGGGGTAAAGCCGCACGGCGTCGCGAAAGGTAAGCTCGTGCTCTAGCGCCGTGGCAGCGCTGGCCTCGGTGTGATGGGCTTGTCTTTTCAGCTCATCGCCGGGGATCTGGTTGATCCTGGAGGATGGCTTTTCGGAGGTCATTGTGGTGGTGTTGGAGGGCGACACGGTGTCCAGGGACGCGTTCTCGCCGTCTTGAACCATGTTTGAGGTTAAGGTTTGAGGCCACGGATAAGATTAACAGTCCTGTTACCCCTGACCGCGACGAGCAGTTGGGCTAGAAATGATCAAATTCTCCGAGTGGCAGTGCCCAACAGAAATCTCAGTCCTTCTCCGGGCAGGTCACCTCCAAGGCCGCTGCCAGTGGGTCAGCTTGGCAAGGAGGCGAGGTCAGCTCATGAGGGTTTAGGCGCAAATCGTCGTAACTCCAGATCTCCCAAATACTCGTCGGTCCGGGGAAGCGCAAAAGCTCGTGTCAGTGATGTCGCACGTCCCGAGGTTCGCTTTGAGGGGCATTCAACGGGTCTGGGGATACAGAAGGCGATGCAGGCCAAGCAAAAGCTGGGGTTAATGAGAAGAGAATCTGGGGCCATGGGGGCGAACTAACGAAGACGTGTCGTCGGCCCGACGAGCTTTTGAAGCTAGGACTTTGAGTCAAGGATGTCATTTTACGAGTTTGAGTGGTCTTTGGAGATTTGTCGGTCCGAGAGTAATGTTTTAACTGAATTGGGAGTCTGGGCTTGGTGGAGAAGTCCGCAGTGTTCCACGTGAATGGGATCGGATTTCATGTATCTACCATTCTATGTCCAGCTTCGAATGCTTGAAACTCAGCATCGAAAAAGTTCCTCCGAATTCTACCATTATAGAAAGTCGAGATTTCATCCAAGTCCTGTTGACTCAACCGAAAAGAAGGCAGTTCTTTCAGATATAGCGCCAAACGATCCCTGCTGCTACTCGTAGTAACAACCCGAGCGCCCTGTTGCATCGCCCACTTCAGTAAAATGGCAGATTGACTGACACCGTATTTTGTCGCCATTGATTGACAAAATTCATTCTTGGCAAAATACTGATCGCATGTCAGAGGGGCTAGGCATCCGAACACCTCCAGTGGGATTTTCTTATCGCGCAAATAAGATCTGAGCTCAGACTGCTGCAACCAAGGATGCATCTCGACTTGAACAACAGAAATGGGTATCGTTGCAACTTTGAGGATGAGGTCAATGTGTTCTTTGGTGAAACTTGATACTCCGATCTTTCGTGCCAAGCCGTTGTGCACACAGGCTTCCATTTTACGCCATGCTTCTTGAAGGTGAGACGGCGATGTTGCGAAGAATGGCGCGTGTATCAAATACCTATGTCGTAGTCAGTAAGAAATGATAGTACACCAACTGCTTATTTTAAAAATGCGTTTGCTTACATATCAACGTGTGTTGTCTTCAAATTACCTGACGTACTCTTTAGGGCATCTTCTGGGCAGTCCAAATTGAGAGTTTTGCTTGTAATGAATATCTCTGTTCTTGGCACCTTCGTTTCTTCAAGGGCAATGCCAAATTCTTGTTCATTGTTATACACTTAAAAAAGGTCAGTGGTATATTCATAAAACACATATGGGCTCTAAGGACAAACTCTGTGCCGAATCTATATGTCGATACCCAGCTTTCAAAGCCATTTTGATGCCATCAACGATGCGTCGATCAACATCTTGCTTTTCCGCGTTGAACCATGTTGTTCCCACCCCGAATGCAAGAGGAAACGCGGCAACTGATGTCGCCGGATGTTCCATTGTGATTATGGCTCTTCTAGTGTCCTCGAGCATTGGGCTACAAAGAAACGAAGTCTTATAGGTTGAGGTCTAGGGTATGTTCTCGGCCGGATCTCCTCCGAGATTGATAGCCGAGTGCCGCTTTAGGACGAGACTATCTATCAGGAGCAGGAACATCTTATCAACCAGCTTTTCAACCCTGTCAAAAGATGGTCAATGGCGTTCCGCAATCGATCTCATGATGTCGGATAGTGTATAATGGGACCGTCCTTATCCGACGTCGGTTTATGTACTGCCCTCCCTCCTCCGTCCCGATAGAGCCCAGAGTGCAACCAGATGGTCTAGATCCCTCCACTGATCGATAACAACATTTCTCCGCAGTGGCTTGACCGGATCTCCGACCACTTCGCCATAGCATAGGTCTTCTTTCAGTCGTCAACTTTGTACTTAAGGAGCCGACTTGGCACTATCAATATCCGTTCGCGAAGATCGTGTCCTGCTATATATTATTGTGACAGGTTGAGAATTCTCAACACCATTCCAAACTCCATAGCCCCAGAATCATGCATCGCGACGTGGAGGCTTCGAACGGCCATGGGGTCCATAAACACGAAACTGGAAACGATCCAGACCCCGAAAAGCAGATGGCCTACAGTATTCGGGGTCTCGAAACATCCGAAGAGACATCCCTCAATAGAGCGTTGGAGGCCCGACATATTTCTATGATTGCACTGGGCGGCGCCCTTGGAACTGGTCTTTTGATCGGTACTGGACGTGCTCTTGCAGAATCTGGACCAGGCTCTCTCCTTATTGCCTTTGTGTTCATGGGCGCCATCATATATCTTATTATGGCTGCTCTGGGAGAAGTCGTCGCCTGGCTTCCTTTGAGTGCTGGCTTTGCTGGCTACGCGACTCGGTATTGTCATCCTGCCATCGGATTCGCGCTGGGATGGACGTGAGTATGCTCGAGTCTCAGTAGAAACCCTGACTAAGTGATCTCCCTCGCAGCTACTGGTTTAATTACGCTCTGGCAGCCCCAAACCAGCTTACAGCCGGAGCCCTCGCCATCCAATACTGGGTGCCAAGAGAAACAGTCAACCCTGGCGTCTTTATTGCCATATTCATCGCTGCGATCTTCTGCATCAATTACTTCGGCGGTATTCGATTCTTCGGCGAGTTCGAATTTTGGCTTTCATCCTTCAAAGTCATTGTCATCGTTGGCATCATCCTGCTATCTATTGTCCTCGCTGCTGGCGGAGGTCCCTCAGGTGAAGTCACCGGCTTCAAATACTGGAGTAATCCAGGTGCGTTTGCCGAAGTATATACTACTGGACCTTTGGGCAAGTTCTTAGGCTTTTGGTCTGTCATGATCAATGCGACCTTTGCATACCTCGGTACGGAACTGGTTGGCACTACAGCTGCCGAGGCTCACAACCCTCGCAAATCGATTCCCAAGGCTATCCGCTTGACTTTCTTTCGAATTATGATCTTCTACTGTCTCAGCGTCTTTTTGGTAGGACTCCTGGTTCCGTATAACTCAGAACAACTTGCCTTTGCCGCGAGCCAGCAACCAGGAGCAAACGCCAGCCCCTTCGTTGTTGCAGCAAAGATAGCAGGGATCAAGGTTCTGCCTCACATTATCAACTCTTGCATCTGTCTTTTCGTCTTCTCTGCTGCCAACTCGGACTTGTATATTGCTAGTCGGACCTTGTACGGGTTGGCAAGTGATAGGTCAGCTCCAGCAATCTTCAAAAGAACAGATGGACGAGGGACTCCATGGGTTGCGTTGCTGGGCTGCATCTCATTCGCCCTTCTGGCGTTTATGAATGTATCCGATGACTCAAGAAATGTCTTTCAGTACTTCATCAACATTTGCACGGTCCTCGGTTTACTCACGTGGATGTCGATTCTGATGACCCATATCTTCTTTTTACGGGGTCGAAAGAAACACGGTATTTCCGACTCGTCGGTACCATACGTTGCTCCTCAAGGCATGTGGGGTAGTGTTACGGCGTTGGTGGTATGTGCTGTGATTGCTCTGACAAAAAACTACGGAGTGTTTATCACCAAAGGAGGACCATTTGATTACACAACGTTCATTACTGGGTACATCGGTATTCCTATCTACTTTATACTCTTTTTTGGGCATGTTTTGATGAAGAAGAGCAAATTTGTTAAGATTGATGAGATGGACTTCTTCACGGGCAAGGAAATCGTTGACCACTACGAAGCTCGGTGGCTAGAAGCAGAGGAGTCCAAGAGACAAGGCAAATCAGGGTGGACCAAGGTATACAATCGTACCTTGGCATTGTTATTCTAGCCCTACTCTCAGGCCAACAGTGGACTATGGAGACCGAATCTTGAATATTACTTCCTTTCCCGAAAATAAGTTAGCGCAGACTTTCGGACTGTCGAAGGCAGAAGTTGGATAGTCCGTCCTAGACAGATTTCAACCGCTTTTAGGATGCTGAGTGAAATTAACTTTATCTAACCTAGTCAATCGGATTTTAGAGGCTTTCAGTGTTCACCAGACTAGTCCACTCTACGGCTACAGCAGACTAGGCCACAAATAACAGGCTGGCCATACTAACTAGAGAATTCAGGGTAACTATACTCGTGAAACAAGCGTGGATTTCCGAAAAGACGGCTGTTTCCTTGCGAAAAAAGATAAACAATAGAGCCAAATGCTGCTCATTTGATTAGGCATGTCTTGGTACATTCCTGTAGTCATACGATGCTCACATGGTGGGTGCTTGAGGGGTGGTGGTAAAGAATGAGATCTGGTCTGGATTGTGAAGCTAAGCTTTGAAGATCGAGATTGTATATACGGCTAGTCGCGCGTGGCTAGCCTGCCTCACCACTGGTATGAGAGCCACTGGAACTTCAAGAATGAAGCTCATTAGCTGGAAATTGGTTGCACGCGATGGATGAGGCTCAGCACTCACTTGCAAGCGGCCGACGGGTGGTAAGCATGATGGACGGCAACGACAGTATTGCATTAAGGTGTTCACACCTAGCCAGCTTTAGAAGCCATAAGACCTTTAAGTAATACCATTTGTCTGTAAAACAGAAGAATAATTGAAAAGGTATTTGTTGGGAATTGCCAAGTCAAAGAAGATGTCTTCATTAACAGTGAAGCGTAGCCATGCACAAGTAGTTGAATGTCGATCCCATCCCAATGACCTGGTGCCCGTTTCTGCCACCAACCGCCGTTGATTTCACCACGAGGCAGCCATGCTATTGCTTGTTTTGCGAACAAGTTTACATGTGGATTTAGTGTCTAGTTCACCACAGCCATACTCTAATTGTTTGCATACCGTCATAATTAGTTTAATTAGAGTGGCGGTTCACATTTGTGGCTGGTTCTGCACTAGTCAACGGACCTTTGTGAGCGGCGCGACCGAAGGGTTCACCTTAATTGCATGTAATTACCCGTTTACGGTTGTGGCTTGCTTTTCGTATTGATAGGTAAGGAAATACCCGTAGCAATTGATGACATAGCGTGCCAACTATTCCTACCGTCAAGGGACTAAGCGCAAGCAGAGATATGCCACAGATGCAATGTTACATGGAGGCTTTGATAGTGCGTCTTGGATAGCATCAGTGAGATATCTCGTTCCGGAAACAGTCTAATTAGGAAACAAATCTCCGGTGACTATCCAGAGCCGTCGAGATCCAGCAAGATCTGTATCGAGATACTCGTTCGATGTTAGCGAGAAATGGATATAAAAGCTCAACCCGTTGCCCCGGAAAACTACGACTTGCGGTCCAACAACATCAAACAACATCAAGACTTATATATCATATTCCATTCACTTCCAAACTAGTCCAAATACTGCTCAAAAACATGGCAGTAACCTTCACGACGAGCTTGCTTCTCCTTTCTGCTGGAAAAGCTCTGGTATCCAGCGGGCTGTCAGCTGGAATATCATGGGCAGCAGGAGAAGCAGGCAGCTGGGCCGCTGGGCGATTTCTGGATCACCTAACTTCGGACCCAAACGCCAAAATCACCAGAGCCGATCTCTATGGAGTCGTGCGAAAGGTCCAGGGAATCCAGTCATCCCTTGATGACCTTTCTGGGCAACTGTCAAACGGCATAATTCAGATACGCCTGGATTCCTTGAATCAGCCCATGGCTCAGATTCAGGCTCACTATAAAACTATTGGCGACATATTGGATACTGCCTATGATATAGCTGAGAGGAATCTGACCGAAGAGACCCATGAACGGCAGATGGGTCGGCTTCAGCAGCGCTATGATGAGCGCCTGCAGGCTTGTGCAAACAACATCCCAGGGTGGCTCACCCAGATTCATAATTTTATGAACGCAAACGGCGACAGAGCCTTTATGCGACAGCTCTCTCAATTAACCTGGGATGAATCTCCTGATGTCGTCGCCTACTATAGCAGATCAAAGACCGTCGTGAGTACATCCATTCCGCACCGATAGGCTGCCGCTAATCTCAGACACCAAACCAAGGTGCTTGACTATTGGATCACGGTTTCCCAGGGCATTGATCTTCTTCAACTGGCACACTTATCAAAGGGTGTCAGATTCGATGAAGGACAACGTGCCATCGACCGACATATCCGGCAAATACTAGACCAAGAGAGCAACTTTGTACGCTTTATTGGAAACGAGACGATCAGACTTGCAGAGACAATTTTGCTGGATCCCTCTGACCCCTTGCCATTCTTCTGGGAGACCAACCAGGATACCTACGCCGAAGCTGAAGAAGTAGGCGCTCGGCAGACTCGCATCAGTGTCAACACACAGAACCCTGTTGAGTGGAGAATGGACCCCTGGCCTCCTGTCAACAAGGAGATTTTCGACCCCCTCAGAGGTTACCCCGTTGCCATAAACCAGATCGGACAAAGGGGCATTCTTTGCCCTGGTGGACTACATGGTTTGGCTCTTGAGCCTTTCGCACGACCTACTTGCACCTGGTCTATCAAGCCGAGACAACCAGGAAACAACTGTTTCTCGTTCAAGTTTATTAGTGGACTTGCTAGGCATGCCAACAACAACTACTATATCATCAGTCGGCCATCAGCTGGAGTTGCTGGAAGGATCCTGTCTCTGCTTACTAGAGTGCATCGCGAGGATGGAAGCCATTTCTTCTATGTCAAACCACAGGCATTTGAAGCTACATCATAGGTCTAATATCGGGATTGGGCGTTTTATTTTTATTTCAATAATTAGCATGCCAGTTTTCCTTATGGAAGCTATTTTCACTTATATAATTTGATCCTGCGCTATTCGAGTTACAATTCATTATCTTGATCTGAACTTGCGTTTTCATCTAGGTATCCTGAGTAACGGGAACGTATCGCTAGCTTCAGAGGCGAACACCATGAAAAGCAATGTTCCAGTCTGACCTTCGGATCTCTTCGCTGGCGAGCTACTGCCGATCATTGAACTTTCGGCATCAAATTTGGCTCCGGGCGGATACCATTGTTATCATAGGCTTAGAAGATATAATCTCAGGATACTAAACGAGCTTTGAGGCTGCCGCATACCTGGCTGATGCCTCAGATGATCAAAGCCACGGAGAGTAGATAGAGCAAGAGGAACGGGTCCATTCCGGCTTGTACATTGAACGAGATATCCTCAGTTTCTGGGTCAAAGATTCTAGCTCTCGAGTACGGATGATTACCCCACACTCTATCCTGCAACTGCATTGCTCTAAACCGATATCAGTTTGGCCTATGAGCATTCCCCATTAAATCGGCGAACATCAAGCCATGTTGATAGCCGGCTATCATTACCCCAGGCTAGAGAAGATAGGACCCTCCGGATGGGATCCGGCCGAGATATGAGCCAGCCTATCGCTAGCTTGCCATCACCAGGTGAGATACACTGATACCACCACATCATGGCTGATATTAATCAACAACGACAAGGTTTAATAAATATTGACCTCTTTGTCCGAGAAATGTCAAAACACAATTAACAATTCCAGGGTTACATTAGAGAGCAGCGACAATGAACACCAGCGCAGATGACAATAAGAAACTCAGCATCGAAATGAAGCAAGTCAACCAAGACGACAAGCTTCCCATCGACATCCTCCCTGGAGAGCTCCTTGAAGCCGAAGATGAGTTCTCAGACACCTATTATCGCAAACTTCTATGGAAGATTGATCTCTGGCTTCTTCCACTCATGTGGGTTTGCTACGGTACACAGCAAACCGACAAAACGTCTCTCAGCGTTCAAGCTGTCTTTGGCATTCGAGAAGATACGGGTCTTGTCGGTGAGCAGTTCAATTGGCTGAGCACCGTCTTTTACCTCTCTTATCTGGTCTGCGAAGCGCCAGGAAACTGGCTTATGCAGAGATCCCACACTGGAAAGTTCCTGTCTATTGTCATGGTTCTTTGGGGAGTCGTTGTCTTGTGCATCGCTTTCGCTAAGAACTTTACACATCTCATGATCTTGCGGACAATCCAGGGAGCTCTCGAGTGTACTATTTCGCCGACCTTTATGCTTATTACCGGTGCATTCTATACCTCCCAAGAGCACACTCTTCGGTCACTGATTTGGGGAACCTCAAACGCTGGAATGAACATCATCGCTGGATTGAGCATGTACGGTATTGGTCTCCATGCCGAAAAGCACCCAGGTGGTCTGGCTGCTGTGAGTACTCTTCCATTGTCTGCTAATTGAAATGCTAACAGCTGGGTTAGTGGAAAGGCATTTCCTTCCTTCTCGGAGCTCTCACCATCACTTGTAGCGTTCTTGTATGGTTTGTCTTGGGAACTCCTCGCGAGGTCCGATGGTTGAGTAAGGAGGAGAAGCGCGCTGCGATGGCTCGTGTCATGTCCAACCAGACGGGTTCCGATCGTGAAAAGAGATCGGAGTTCAAGTGGGATCAAGTTTGGGTTGCTTTCAAAGGTATGCTGCACCCAACCCAGTGCAAGAAGACTTGGTACTAATGCCATCTGTTGCAGACCCGCAGACATACTTCTTCTTCTTTATCACCATTATCAACGCCCTCCCGAACGGTGCCAACACGACATTCTCCAAGCTTATCTGGAAGTCTTTTGGTTTCACACCTCTCGAAACACTGCTGAAGGGATCCACACCATATTACTGCGTCAGCATCTGTTGGTTCTTGGTTGTCGGATATGTTACACTGAAGAAGCCCAATATCCGATGTGAGTCCATCTACCACTCTCTATAGACCCTGTCTAACAGCTTCAGTCCTCATGATGATGTTCTCTCTTGTCCCGGCTTTCTCTGGAATGATGGCTCTTGCGTTCTTACCTCAGGACAGCATGAAGTGGACTCGGTGGGGCATGTATATCTTGCAGGTCTTTGGATCACTTCCAGGACTCAGTAAGTATTATTCTTTTTTGAATCTTCATCCGCTAACCTGTTACTACTAGTGATTTGGACTTTCCTACCCTCGAACGTCGCAGGCCGCACCAAAAAGACGGTCACCGCCACAGCAATCTTCATCGCCTACTGTGTTGGTAACGCAGTCGGAGCTCAGATGTTTGTTGCCTCTGATGCGCCGAAATACCTTCGCGGTCTCACTGCTTGTGCTATCCTCTACTGTGTTGAGTTCTTGAGTATGGCCTCCTGGAGATTTTACTGTGAGTTTAGTTTACCCCTCCCCACTCGTTACTTGTATTAATAAGTTCTGGTAGACATCTGGGAGAACCGACGCCGAGAAAAGATGATCCGTGACCAGGGAATTTCGGAGGAGGAGAGCCAACGCCTCGGCAAGCTTAACGCAGAGGCTGATATGACGGATCGCGAGAACATCCACTTCAAGTATAAGTATTAATATTTACAAGCTTCTAATACGTATATGGGAGGATGAAATGAGTCATTGGGAGGCAACGGCGGTAGAATACTGGTGTTGTATAATCAGGATAGCAGAAGAGTTTATGGAAGTGTTGAACATCTCAAACCTCATTCAAATGTTCCCGGGGAGTATTTCAGACCAATAAGCATTGAAGAGGAGATCAAGTGCACCCATATCAATCTCAAAGATATGTCTACAGTTCTGGTTACTGCTTCAAACGACAGATTGCTTCCACTCACCAGGGCGTTGTGATTGTTCAAGGCGGATCAAGAGACAAGTCCTGAGCATACGTACACCTTTTCTCTCCTCCCCTTCCATATAGGGCTTTAAAACGCTGCGTATTACTGTTTATTCTATGCTCTCTGAATCACGATCTCATTGTTCATCTCCACTGAATATCTTGCCAATCTCTATCAACTCATCCCATCGGCCATCCTTCTGAACCTTGATATCACCATTAGGCGTCACAATTTTCATCTCATCCACAGCGATCGTTCTATAATTGTATGAATCATCCCCATGTACAAAGGCAGTCAGAATCCGGATCCAATCCTCCATTAACTTCCTCTCCCTCGACGTAGGCCCATGCGTTATTGTGAAGCTTGCTTGTCAGTTCTAACATCAAATCAAGACGGAGAAGGAATACTCACTTCCAAAATGGCTTATCCATGGCGTGTGCCACTCCAAAAGACATGGGGGCAATTTTCTCATCAATAAATGAGAGTCGGTAGGCAACCTGGTAACGCCAGATATCACCAATATCTACCCCGTTTGACGATAAGCTCTGGACCAAGGCTCTCGATGGCGCTCGAACCTGGCCGTCTGATATAATCTTGCCTAAACCAAGTCAGCTGTGGACGAATGCCTGTTGAGTACAACTCCCTTACCGAAGAGCTTTTTCCAGTCCTCTATATCTTCTGATACCGGAAGGCCATAGCGCCTGATCACCCGTTCAGAAACTTGGGGCGAGTAGTAGTTCATGACTTGTGTCTTCAGTGCATCGAGTGAAGGCTCAGTTGGACTGTTATAGACAGAGTACAGGGTCTCCTCGTTCAAGACTTCACCAATGAGGATCTTGAATCCTCTATCCTTGAACTCTGAGGCGAATTCTTTGCCCTTGAGGTATTCCATCATGCGAGGATGAATAAAAAGATCATCCGTGACAGGCCGAAAGGTGTGATGCTCTAGCTTGGGAATAGCTTCTACCAACTCTTGTGCTTTGACATTTCGAAGGCACGCGAGTTTCTCTTTCGAGGAGAGATTTTCATCGACGTTAAAATACTTGCAGACTTCTTCAAACTGGGCCTTGGTTTCTTGAAGAGACTTTGGCTGTGCAGGGATGGCGTTCGAGTTCATGAAAACACGTCGACATAGCGAAGTTTTGGGCTCCGGCTTGCGGAACTCATACAACATCTGCGCTTCAACACTATAAGCTCCAGCGCTTCGACCTGCAAGGGTGATGTTGTCGGGGTCTCCTCCAAAGAGAGAAATATTTTCTTTGACCCATTCAGCTGCCCTTCGTTGATCCCAAAGACCGAAATTGCCGGCTGAATCGCCGCCACTGTCTTCAAGTAGAGCATCGCCAGCCAGGAAGCCAAATATGTTGAGTCGATAGCCTATAGCCACCACGATGGCATTGAGGCCACCAGTGGAGATCAGCTCTGTTGGGTCCATGCCGGGATCCTGCGATGGGTCTCCCATCTGGAACCAACCGCCGTGTAACCAGAGCATGACCGGCCATTTGGAGGTAGTTTCATCGCCCACCGGCGTCCAAATATTCACGAACAAGCAATCTTCGCTGTAGGTTCCATCACCTCCTTCAGCTTTCCCGACATGAAACGCCTTTTGTGGACATATGGTTTTAAACTTGGTAGCGTCGAAAGAACCAGAATCGCCCATGTATTTGTATGATGGCGGAAGGGGTCTTGGCTTTCGCCAGCGGTATTTACCAGTTGGTGGAAGAGCATAAGGTATCCCAGTATACCTTCGAGATTTCTGGTCAAACTGGATTCCCCGAATCTTCCCTTTCCCGCCCAGGTCCAGGTCGTAAGCCTTCTTTTCGTATGAGATGTTGTTCCCCATTTTGGCGTCGTATTTGATAGAGCTCTTTCTTGGATGTGTCGATGAGTATTCTGAATTGGAGATGAGTCTCATACATACTGTTACCTCGCCCATCACGGCGATATGGCATGCTCCGCTTCCGAGATCCGTCCGGCGTTGGCCGCGTTTGCTTATCTCGTTATCAACTCCACTATTCGCCGGATCTCCGACCCGAAGCCGATGGATAGCACTGAGCATTATTAGGCATTCTTGTCTCAGCCAACTCATAAAAAAATACAAGAGACTTTGACACCTGAGAAACGCAGAGATACCAAGTCACTCGAGTCAAGACCTATCATTTTGTTGTCGGAAAAATGGGCAGTATCAACCACAAGCTTCTCCCAGTAGACCTTTCTCATCACATCAATGTGAAGAGCAAATCACGGCATCCGTCGCCTCTCAAGGACATCATTAGATTTATGAGTAAGGATGGTATGATCAGTCTTGCAGGAGGTATGTATCACTTATTCCATGATGAACCTTGACCTCGATCAGGCTCACAAGTGTATAGGCCTTCCTCATCCTTCCTTGTTTCCCGTTGAGCGTGCCAGGTTTGAGTGCCTTCCACCATTATCTGAACCTTCAGTAGAGAGCGGGCTAGTCAATCTTGATCTTGGCCGTGGCTCAAATAGCGGTAAACTGGACCTTACTGAGTTCTTGCAATATGGCTCTGGAGCTGGCAACAAGAAGCTTATCAACTTGGCACGAGAGCTTACCGAACGTATGCATGCGCCACCATGCGAACATGAGTATCTCCTTCACCCGGGAAATACCAACGCGTGGGCCAAAGTCGTTGGTCTTCTCTGCGAGGACAATGACTACGTGATTGTTGATGATTATACCTATCCGTCTGCACAAGCTCTGTGGATTCCATTGGGGATCAAAGCTACACCTGTTTCAGCCGACGAGCAAGGCATGTCAGCAAAGGGTCTACGGAAAATACTTGAAAGCTGGGATGAAACATTGATCGGCCACAGACGACCTAGGCTGTAAGTAAAGCTTGTCCACGCATTCCCTGTGTTTCTGACTCGCTATTCTTAGCTTATACGTTGTCCCCGTGGGATCAAACCCAACAGGCGTCACAATATCGGCTCAGCGGCGAAGAGAGCTCTATGCCGTCTGTGTAGAATTTGGTGGGTCCAGGACTTCTACTCGTTATGATCATGACGCTGACTTTTCAGATATCATTATTGTCGAAGATGACCCGTATTACTGCCTCCAGTACCCAAAGTTTAGCGCGGACACCAACCAGACATTCGATCCTATGTCATCCAATGAGTTCCTCGAGACTTTAATACCATCATTCCTCTCTATGGATACTCAAGGACGCGTCATCCGTCTCGAATCATTTTCCAAAACTCTCTTCCCAGGCCTTAGACTGGGCTTCTTTGTCGCCAACTCAATATTTACGGAACGACTGCTCCGAGTTACTGAGGTCGAGACTCAAGATCCAGCCGGACTTAGTCAAGCTTTCACGTTGGCACTTTTCGACAACTGGGGTATTGATGGATATTTGACGTGGCTTCAGAGCCTTCAGTTCCAATATCGAACGAGGAGAGATTGGTTGATCACAGCCTTCAACGAATCTTTGACGGTTGTGCCGGCAGCTAAATCACCTGTGCCCAATGCCCAAGGTCACGTTGCCTGTATAAAAAGCTCCGAAGGCAGACTACTACCCGTGTTCAGCTTTGTTGAGCCCGAAGCTGGAATGTTTGTTTGGTCAAAGTTCTACTTCCGCGGTATTCCTCGATTCACGGAACTGCAGAAACAATCCCAAGAGGACCCTGAGCAGTCTTTTGCCAAGGAATTGTGGGAGGCTATGGCGGATGAACTGGTTCTCCTCACACCTGGATCTTACTATCACGCGTGGCAAGGGTCCGACAAGACGTCCACGGCAGCTCGGGGAGCAGACCCGGAATCTGCATTTTTCCGCTTCTCTTTTGCAAGTCCCTCGGTAAGATTCACTGTTAACTACTCTTTATACGGCTATGCTAACTAAATACAGAAGGATCAGATTGAAGAGGGAGTGAGGAGGTTACGAAAGGTGGTGGGGCAGTTTTGGGAAGCCAACGCATGAAGCTTAGAAGCGACACAGTCCCCCACGACCTATCTCACGTACACCTGAGTATCAAGTCTCCACGGTATCTTGATACCGAGGTGATCAGACAAATGTACCCCAGAAGTTCTCAAAGAATTCTCCAGACAACTCCAGATTCGACATATCGAGTTCAGAATTCTGAAATAGCGTCTGGAAATCCAGGTTCATCTGCTGGCCTTCCTGATTGTCTTGAAACGTTCGTAATATCTCTTCAATGATAATCTTCCCTCTCGTTGCTCCAGACCAGGTCACTTCCAGGTCACCTAGGAGTTGGATACAGAGCTGTAGATCAGAGTCTTCTCGTATATCCGTTGGATTCGTCATCCGTAACCTTCAAAGTTCTATATTAGTATTCGAACCGTTATAGCCATTTGACGATTGATTGTCTCACAGTACGAGTCCTGAGATCGTGAGGTAGTATACACATAATGCCAGATAATGCGATGGAGGCACGAAATCTCTCATGTGCTTGGAGTTATTTATGCAGCTTCTGGCAGCTGTTACACAATTCTCTACGGTCTGTCGCTGGCTAAAGGAATGCTTTCTACTGGCAAACGTGCTGCATTACGTGTTACTTGTCAGCTTACTCGAAGAGATAATCCGCCATAATATCTTACCGATAGAGTGCAACAAGCGTTCCGTCATGGATCACCAGACCTTGGACGGACATCTCCGGCTTGGTTCCCGAGTTCATGAAACTACATATGAACATATGGTTAGAACTACACAGAAATTATATTGAGCGTAGGCGTACCTTTCCGAGGACTGAAGGTCGTCTGGCAAGTTTTTGAGCCACTCATCCAAAGACTTCTCTTGATCTAGGGCTAGATCCATTACTCTCCTTTGTCCAGTCTTCGTACCAAGGTCACAGATCTCGGAAGGTGCCTGCAGACTTTGGACCTGTCCTGAAACACGGCATAGATGGACGAATTCCAGCAAGCCCGATAGTGCTGATCGTGAGTTCATGTTGTGATCCAGAGTCCCCTCTAGGCTGTACAATGTCTCCAGTTCTTCATCACTGAGCGGCAGCGGTAGGTTACAGCAGCAATCATTATCGTTTGCGGCCATCGGCCTTCCAAGACATATGGACGTTACTCTGTCATCATCAGAAACATCCAAAGTCGCTGGGGAAGATGGCTTACCGATCAAGGCAGTAAATGCTCCACCAGATCCGTCTCGAGAGTTCGGTCTCAATCGAAGCTGCTGGGTCCTTTGGTGACTCGTGGGAAGGTGAAGTCTAACGTGAGTTAGCAAGCTCAACAGCTACCAACGAAAAAAACACTAACTATCTCGAGATGCATCCCCAGTTCTTGAGCAGCTCGTACAGACTGTCCAGCAAAGTGCCAGCTGGTCGATACAGTATTCCACCCCGCACAACACATCGACAACAATGCTAAGCACTGTGTTCGAGATTTCGTGGCCTGTCCAGTTGTATAATAATGCAATAACAGTGCTTTCTCATAGTATTCCAGTCCAGGGAACGACGAGTGATTTCCGTCCGGTGCCGTCAAACTTGATGCACAAGCACATACCGCAAAGAAGACGGAAAGGAATCCATTGTCCTGCATCGTTCCTCTTTGAGCCATATACAGACGCTTGTAATCATCGAAGAAGTATGGTTTGTATAAAACTGGAAATGTGTAGTGATAATGTTCAAAGTATAAGCCAACAAGCATATCAGCCATGTATTTTGGTGGGAGGTTAATGTCATCTGGTCGGGGGAGATACGGAAGGTCACGCCATCTGAGTCCATGAACGAAGAAAGGGAGCTCCGGCTTTTGTCTTCCTATTATCTGGGTCGAGCCTTGTTGACTTCCAATGGAGAATGGTGAGGTTTCGGAATCCTGGCAGGGGACGAGAGCCAGACTGTCGACTGCTTGTATCAAGAACTCGTTATTTGCGCCTCCAATGAATCTCAAGTTGCCATAGGAGTCATGAACTAGTGATCCAAACGCATTGGTATTAGGGTTGTCGTGATGGTTTGCATGTTCTGGGTCTCCATTCTTTTCGCAATGGTTCTCGTCATTGGGCTGCAACTGAGAGTTGTTCTGGGCTGCTAAGTCACCTCCAGATTCAAGGATGTCGCTAGCGGATGCCGGCTCCATGTCTTGTTGGCTTTGAGAAGTACGCCCAAGTGATGCACAAGGTGAATGGTGAGAACACGAATTGGCACAACTCTCTTGAGGCAGCTTGCCAATTGCGTGTGTAAGCTGCGTTGCTACGACTTGCAACTTCTGGCAGAGCGCATCAAGTTCTCGGAAGCGGGCTTCATACATGGCCGCATAACTGTAACAAGTTAATACAAGGTAGCTTATAGAACTGTAATGAGGATCAGAGACTTGCGGCTGTTGGATGCATTGTCGTTGCTGCCAGGATACTCGCATGCAAGATCGCGGGAGTCACAATTGTGGCAAGGATTATTTCCATCGCATTTGATCTACTGCAGGGTGAGGTTGGCGACATAGGAATTGGTAATGAAGAACAGACAGACCTTCTTTCTGCGACAAGTAACGCAGGCCTGCCAGACGCGAGAAGTCATAGCGTCTTGTGGACTCATGATGGCGATCGGGATCGTGGGTTGCTCAATGTTTGCTTGCGATAACGTCATAAATAGAAACAGCACAGTTGCCTCAACATGAAAATGATACAGAAGGAATGGCCAAACAGGAAACAGCGCAACGAATTGCGACCGATATCGGGAATACTTTTGCGATCCGAGTACCGTGGAACCTTATCTCTATCACTAATGTTGCAGCAGTGACAATCGCGGGGTTGATCCACCCCCGGCCCGAGCTCCGGCCGAATTCAAGTCAAATATGCTAACATGAAATAGGCGCGCTTCGTGGGGCATGTTTCTACCAGTATTATAGTAAGATTTACCTAAACCTCTTTGTATTTTACAATAACTTTAGGAAACTAGTTTTTAGTTATCGTGAGATTATTCTCACCGAGACTTGCCTATAGAGTCTTTTCACTCCTATCAATCTAATCGGGCTTTGTTACTCAGATACTGGTCATCATGTCTTATCAAAATGCTTCCCCAGTTGTCAACGCCTCGAGCAAGACACGACTCCAACAGTCACTAGAGCGAGCCAAAGAACGTCGAGGCCCGAGTCTGGGGCAATGGCTGGCTTTACCTGGACATGCACTTGCCAAAACCATTGCACCTCTTGGTCAAGATGTCAGTAATTCTATCCATGTTATGTATGATACAACTAATTTTGATAGTGGGTTCTAATTGATTGTGAGCACGGCCACATCGATGACCACAATATGTACCTTCAGATCAGTGCTATCTCATCGAGCGGCGTATCGCCAGTGGTTAGAATCCCTGCTGCTGAGCCATGGATGGTAAAGAGAGCACTCGACGCAGGAGCCCATGCCATTATGGTTCCCATGTGCGAGACCAAAGAGCAAGCCCAGCAGATCGTTCAATCAGCCAAATATCCGTCGAAAAGTTATCCGAATGGCTTTCGTGGCACTGGTGCAATGTTCGCTCCAGCAGCCTTCAATCTGACTGGGCGTGACTACTTACTCAATGCGAATAGCAACGTGATGGTCTTTGTTCAGATCGAGTCCCGCAAAGGCGTGGAGAATGTCGAGGAGATTGCCAAGGTGGATGGCATCGGTACGTTTTATAACCCATGGAATAGCTACTGAGGCATGACCGAGTGTTGACCTTTTAGACATGCTCTTTATTGGGCCTAACGATCTCGCCTCTTCTCTAGGCTATGTTGCCTTCGATCATGCTACAACACCTGAAGTGCAGCAAGCAACTCAACGCATTCTAGATGTAACCCTAGCAGCTGGAAAGTATGCAGGTCATTTCGCTCTTGATGCATCCACTGGTAAGTGATGATCACCGGAAACATTGGATCCAGCTTGCTAATTGCGCGGTCAGCTGTTCAAAGATACCAACAGGGCTTCCATTTCGTAAACTGTGGAGCGGATATAGTCGCTCTCACCTCCCAAATGTCAGCTGAGATTCGAAAGGTGAAGGCCTCGACAGATAAGTATGGAGTTGACAGTTTCGACTATGGCCATGCAGAGAGAAATGGCGATGGCAAAGAGCACGGGACAGTAAATGGTGCTGCCAACGGTATAAAAATATATTAGTTATCTGCAAGTACCAAATACTTAGCAAGTTATCCCCCTCATTCTTAGTACCGAATAGAGACATCTCAGCGGCTGGTAAGAAACCGGAGTATGTCGTGCTCGTGTCGGAAGAGAAACAGCCGTTAAGCTGAGGTATGATAACTCGAGAGATCCAATATGTCGAATCAGCAAGATGAGAGAGGTGCTGTGAGCTATTGTTGTTTATCAGGATTGGGATTCTGATACCCGGTCCTTTTTTATCCAGTTATCGGCAGCAGTGCTCCGGGGTCACATAAAAGCACAGAATCGACCTACCTGAAATATGCATAAAGCCCTTCCTAAACTTATGATATTATCTTCACGAGTCTGTATTATCTTATACTGTAATAACCTAATACTTAGGATTTTCTTATATAATTTATAATAATTGATATCATTCTATTATAAGAGAATTATGTAAAGGGATTTCCGGTTTGTTGTTGAATTATGCACGTTCAGGCTATCTGAAAGATTAGCAGCTCTAGATCAACCTACAACGGTCTCGTTCCGCATTGTCGCCTCAGGGTGACATAGATGGTTTGAAGTCAGCCTGCACGGCTACGCTAGATTATTCTCTACCCCGCAGCCAGCCCTGAAATTTTTCGAAATACTCTGATGCCCCCAACTGTCTTTTTTCATGTTCATACCAATGATCTTATGCATAGTTAATAGTTCATTCTGAACCCCGCGTACGTTTATATGCCCTTTGGCACTTATTTACGTTGGGTGAGAGAATAGCAGGGTGGTAAGCCACACTGACAACGAATGTCTGACCTTTTTCACATCTTACTTGACTCTTAGCCGCCTGTCGCATAAAATACATCAGACCTTTAGGATTTCAGCCAACGTTCATCAACGTTCTAGCATCGCGATAATAGAGAGTGTTCGATATTGTGAGATAATATTCTTATCTGTATGTCTGACGCTAGTATTACTGAGGCCGTCATTGTGTGATCCAACAAGCTGTCCATTGGTTAGATTGGGAGCGGCTCGCAGCGGCTGACAATCGTTAACGCCATGCACCACCATGCGGAACAATATCAAAGTCAAGGTATACTACTAGGACGGTTTCAATTCCACGCTTGATGATGCTGCAACATGAGCAGCCACGGCTACTCCGGCGTCGATATGCAAGACAACGGTATACTAAGAGACAGCATAAGGTATAAATATGTGCCCTGGGCCTGTCAAGAAATCAGAAGAAAAAACAGCCATCACAATCTTCCTCATCTTCAATACATATCTCACACAAACCGGCCGTTTAACACTATCTTTCTACCATGCCTCGGATCAAAGTTGGTGGCTATCTGTTCCGCCGCCTTCACGAGCTCGGCATTCGCTCAGTGTTTGGAGTCCCTGGAGACTACTAACTCGCTCTCTTGGATCTCCTCGTCGACAATGACCTAGCCTGGAAAGGCAACCCCAACGAGCTCATATCTTCCTACGCTGCTGACGGTTACGCGCGTGTCCGTGGTGCGGGAGCCTTCGTAACCACCTTTGGCCCCGGAGAGCTCTCAGCTTACTGTGGTATGGCTGGCCACTATGCAGAGTTTGTTCCTGTGGTTCATATCGTAGGCTACCCAGCCCTCGATGCTATCCGAAACAAGAAAATTATGCATCACAGCCTTGGGAATGGGAGATTCGACATGAATGAGAACATGGCGAAGAACATCACTGCTGCTACAGCTGTGATCAACTATGCACCTAAGGCGGCTCGAGAAATCGATGAGGCACTCAGTACTATGATGCGCGAAAGCAGGCCTGTATACATCGGGTTGAGCGTGGATATGGCGTACGAGACCATTGATGCAGAGGGACTGGAGGTCCCGATCCCCACGACCCTCCAGCCTAACGACCCAACACTGGAAAAGAAGATAGTTGGAGAAATCAGAAAGTTGGTTGAGGGATCTAACAGCCCTGCCATTATCGTGGACGGCGGTGAGTTACACACTGGAGGCTGCATGTCAGAAAAGACTAATCACTCTGAATAGGTGCTGTCCGTCACGGTGTGCTCGACGAGACTCATCAGCTAATCAAGACGACTAATCTGCCTGCTTTCACTACTGCTATGGGCAAAGGAGGCCTGGATGAAAGCATTCCGCAGTTTGCAGGTGTTCACTCTGGTGCTGGTACTCTACCAGCTGTCAAGAAGGCTCTAGAGTCTGTGGACACTGTCATTTGGATAGGAAACTATCCATCTGACTTCAATACCGGCGAGTTCACGAGTGTGGTTAACAAGGACGCTACCATTGTGGATCTCCAACGCTTTACTGTTTGGATTGGCAAGATCCAATACGCCGTCTCTATGAAATATGTGAGTATCACCTTGAAGTTTGTTGGTGTAAAAGCAGCTGACTCGACTAGGCTCTCCAAGCTCTCGTCGAATCACTTCGTTCAAATCCAATCAACAAGGCTTCGCAGCAAGTCAGTTGGGACCCCTACCCAAAGTTCGACTTTCAAGCCAATGATGACCTCAAGCAAGATTTTCTGTGGGGAGTAAGTGTCCTTACACATCTGCTACTGCATTTCAAGCTGACGTGCACAGGCTTTGAGCTCTTTCATCCGCTCTGGAGATGTGATCATTGGTGAAACCGGCACCTCTGCCTTTGGCCTCTGCGACACAAAACTTCCTAGCAGTGTTATTATGTTCAACCAGACGGTGTATGGCAGTATTGGGTATGCTACTGGTGCCATCGTGGGGGTAGGTCAAGCGATCAAAGAAAGCAACGGCAAGTGGAAGAGGCCCGTTCTTGTCACTGGTGAGGGCTCCATGCATCTCACGATCCAAGCCCTAGCGGACATGCTTCGATGGGATTTAAAGCCAATCATGTAAGTGGTATACTCTTTTGTGTGCTTTTTCTTTTCTGATGCTATTTGAGGTCTCAATTACTGACTTGAGCCAGATTCGTTCTCAACAATGGCGGATACACAGTTGAGCGCTTGATTCATGGTAAGGAGGCATCCTACAACGATGTTCCGATTCTCGACTACTCGCTTCTGGGTAAAGCATTTGGACCCAGATTTGAGTCCAAGTATCACGGCCCGATCAAAACCTGCGGCGACTTGTCCGCACTTCTGAAGGACCCCGGTTTTGGAAACGCGGGTTGTCTTGAGGTAAGGTGTCTTTCTCATACACTGGAACGGAAGCTCGCTAATTATGTTAGCTGGTGGAACTCATCCTCCCACCTCTCGATGCACCCTCAGCTGTTATCAAGACTGGTGCTGCTATCGATGCATTCAACAAGGCCAAATCTGAGAAGGAAACCGGCACCATTCGGGGTGCTTAGTAGTGCGCAGTGTGACTGGCTTTCGGACTTGGTCTGACTGTATTAAGCATTTAGCAAACGATTTTGATCCTCGTTCCTATGATCCAAATAGTTGCAGTACATCTATGACACTCGTTATCAAACTTTAATGACATGCAGTATGACGTCACAATCTTTATAGGCGCGCCCTCCATTTGACCAGTCTCCATCTCAAGCTCCACTCTCAACATACAAAAGCTTCTGTCGGGAGCAAGTCGTTTGGCCACTTACCTATCTTCACATTTCATTAAACTCCTCTTCCTCAATTATATACCATGTCTTTGATGGCAAATGACCCAGGCGAGCTCTCACTGAGCAAGCTCCTCTCAACGCTCACCACTACTCTGCATCCAATGACCTACGTCTTTGCCACTTTCACCGATACCTCAAAACTCCCGCCTTTATCCGAAGCACAAATGCTCTTCAAGGAATCTGAGGGTGTCACAGTAATTGTCAGCAAAGATTACGCAGAGTCTCAGAAAATCGATTACTTCTTCCCCTGCAAGATGATCAGTCTCAATGTCACCTCAAGTTTGGAAGCAGTCGGGTTCATGGCTATCATCGCTACAAGGTTAGCAGCAAAAGGGATCGGCTGTAATCCGGTCAGTGGGTTCTATCACGATCATGTCTTCGTCCCTCTTGGTCGAGAGGATGAGTCCTCGGAAGTGCTGGCGCAATTGGCGGTGGAGAAGAAGGAAGAGGCAGAGAAGGCATAGCAAGAATGATTGAGGGTTTTGTGAAATGAGGGAGGATTACCAAAAATTAGCCACCAGAACACGAAAGCTTTATTTCCATTGAACTTAAAGGACTAAACGATTGCTTGCTTTGCAAGCTCAAGCATAATGCCTGCCGGCTACCACTTCAAAAGCCACTTGATGCCTTCAACGAGATCCACAGCAGCCTTTCTGCCTTGACCCAAATGTGAGAAGCTACCCCAAAAGATGTGAGGCATTCCAGGATAGATTTCCAATCGAGTTTCAACCTCATTCTCTTCACGCAACAGTTGTTCGTAGATCAAATCCTCATCGCGGAGGATGTCCATTCCACACACCTGGAAGTACGTTCTGGGCAAGTCGTGATGGCCCGTGGGCCAGATAAATGGAACAAACAAAGGCGATGATGTATCGCCAGCAGCTGAGTCGTGAAAGATCTTATCCAGTGCTGGTGTAAGGATAGGATCATTCTTACACTCAGCCTGAGTCCGAGAGAGATAGAACGCCTTGTATTTGTCAGGGAGAGCTTCTTGCGTCTCTGGTGGCAGGATCAAAGGAGCGAGCAGAAAGACGCCAGTTATTTTAGGACTTAAATTTTCATCACGCGCCATATGACTGGCTATCGTAGCCATGCTTGCTCCAGCTGATGAACCCCCAATGACAAAGCCCTTTGACAACGAAACGCCAAGCTCAGACTCTGAATTAGAAGCAATCCACTTCAACCCGTCCCAAACATCATTGATGCTAGCAGGAAATGGATCTTCAGGTCCTTGTCGATAAGAAGGTGCCAGACAAACTACGCCCAGCTTCTGTACGATATCGCGACATGAGCGCTGGGCATCTTCTGGGGACCCGATAGTCCACCCACCGCCGTGGATGTAAACAACAAGTGGCAGAGGCGAGTCGGGTTTGTGAGCAGGCTCGTAAATGTGAGCGCGCAATTCGTGCCCATCTCTCGCATTGTAGTAGACATCGCGCTCAAGGACGCCGCTGTCCGGACTGGGTGGTTTGTGCAAGCTCTTCATGTACCATCTCAAGTTCGCGATGGCTTTTGGTGGATCAGATGTGTCCAGCTGTGGAATGCTTATTGTCTTCAAATACTAAGAGAAATTAGTGCTGCGCGAAACCGGTTCAAGATGTATTTACCTCAGCCAGCTCGGGATCTATCACTGCAAGCTGCAGTCGCTCCTCCTTTGATAGCACCATTTTTATGAGTTATGCCCTTGAAGCTCGTCGCTGGCCGATGACCGAATAACCTTATGGAAGTTTGGGACTATCATTAACTTAATGTTTGGAAAAGAAATAGTGGCATTTTTCAGCAGAAGAACTATATCGGTCTCGGATTTAACGGTGTTTATAGCTATGTTCATAATCGTATTTTGCTTATTGCATTTAACAACAGTACTAATTCGGTCTTAATCGTCGGAGTTAAGATCGACATTTCCTCCTTCAAATTGTGACGGGCCGGCAGGTTAAATAACCTCCGGTTTCTCTCATCCAATAAGATTGACATTTTCGGAAGATTCAGGTCTCTTTTCAGAGAACGCCTTAGACTCTTCCTTTCGCTGACTATCACCCAATGAAACACGTCTCCTAGCATCGATGTACACCATGTACTCCTCATACGTATGCGGCAGAACCTTCAAATTCTTGGGTACGGAGAAGGTATAGTTGAATTGGCCCGTCGACTTTGCAACACCGTGCTCAACATCGCGAACCTTGCTATCAACTCGGACATGAACGCGAGTCATAGGATTCTCCGGATCCGAAAAGCCAGGTTCGGTGCCGTCTTCCTCCAGCAGTGGAGGATCAGTGTATGCTACCGTAGCGGTCAAGTACAGAACACTACCGACGGGGACGGGATTGCGGAATGTGCAGGGATCAGCGCTGATGAAGGTTGGTCGAGCGTGAGCGAAACTGGCCGCGCAGCAGAAAGCCAGCTCGAAGGTCTGCTTGAGATGGAAGCCACCAAATATCATGGTCTGATGACGATTTCGGTATTGAGGCTGCATAATTGCAGCTGTTGATAGTTGCGTTTTGGACATGGCGACGACATTGGAAGGCTGACGAAGAGCATTATTGGGATCGTGGTATGCCAATTGTCGAAGCCAGATTTGATGGATCAGAGCGCTCTCAGCATCGTTTGGCTCAGTCTGGAGAAGCGAGGCCTTCGATGTCTCCTTCTTGGACAGCGACTTAGCCTCGCCAGCTTTGAAAATCTTCTCTTCTTCTTCATTGGTAGGTTCAAGCTTAGGGATGTTGACGGGCTTCCTTGTGTTGGGGTCCAGAGCTACCATGGTGAAGGTGCAAGTGAGAAGAACATCTTCAGGCTTGCTTGGCTCGCCTTCTTCTCTGGCTTTGGCAACCTTGCAAGTGATCTCAACACTACTTCTACCAGAAGCATATGTGACTTGCCCGCTGTACTCGAGATCGCAAATCTCGGTGAGCGGGTGCGCTATCGTGATACGATCCAAAGCGGCAGTGACTGTAGTAACGCCAGGGCCAGTATGCTTGTAGACGATGATACCTGAAAGGGCATCGAGGTCCATGAACAATGTACCGAGTCTATCCAGTGGATTAGTATGAAGGTGAGAATTAATTCAGTTGACCGGATTGTTACCTTATATGACCTGAAGAGTTGACATAGGTATCCGACAACCAAGGGTCTTTCTTGAGCGGAAGCACGACACGATGATAGCTGTCACTCATTTTCTTTGGAGTAAGGTCGCGTTCTTTAGGGTAGTCGTCAGTCTTATGAGCCGGTTTTCCTTCTTGCTGACGCGTAAATGCCTCTATCCAGGGCAACGGTTGCCTCATATCTGCCAGCCCTTGAAAAACGCCATCGGTATTTGATGGAACTGTTGTATGGAAGCTTTTGCTGTGACAAGCCAATGCTGGTCTGAGGGATTGCAGTATGTGTGGCCTTCGCAGCGAAGCGACCACGCTTCTTGCTTCTCGGCTTCTGGACATCATCGTGAGTTGTTGGGTTGAAGTTGTTGGCGATGTTTGATTGTGACGCAATGTTCAAGTTTACTTCCTGGTGGACCTAGCGAGCCGGCGAAACCCGATAAGGGAGTAACACGCTAAGATAAGGGCCTCCGACACTATGATAAGTTGATAACCGAGCTAATATGTCACTGGAGCGGATGAAACCGGCTTCATAAGACTAATAGTCTTTTGTGAAGATAGGATCCCATAAATTACATCGTAACGTACTCAACAATTGGGTATCTCTGCTGGACCCATCTGCAGGTTCAAATATTCCTTGTATGAATGCATGGGTCTTGTGGTGGAGTCAAGGCTGATCTCACCAACCAACCAAGAAAGCAACAGGGTAAGGTGTACTGAATGGCTGCATAAAGCGTTAACATCAAAGCATTGATTGATTGATTGATGCATAGATTATGAAACAGCATATTCTTTCTACCTATGCGTTTTATATTCAAGTAAAAGGATATTTGAAATCACAGCCGTACTGCGAGAACGTGGTTGGAAACAATAAAGTTCATGAAAAGATTGACTAAGACATGTTTATTAAACACCTATCATACAAAGAAGAATGCGCCCTCCTCAACAGCGTAGACTTCAAAATACCGATCAAAACTCCAGCTTAGACACATTCTCCCACTTCTCATCCGAGTCAGCGATAACCTTGGCTGCCTTCTGAGCATAAGAGAGCGCATCAGAGCCTAAAACAATCCTCAACGGGGGATCCTCCACCTTTGAAAGGTGAACAAGAGCCCTCGCAATCTCGGAAGGCTCAGTGAAAGTAGTGGCCATTTCTCGTACTCGAAGCATTTGACCGACAGTCTGCTCGTATGGCTCGCTAACCTTGGCAGTCTCAGTAGCGATCGTCACCCATTCTGTCTTGATGCCACCAGGCTCGGCGACTGTCACTTTGATGCCGAAAGGAGCGACTTCAAGCGCAAGAACAGTTGAGAAACCACCAACTGCCCACTTGGCACTTTGGTATGCTGCTGCTCCAGGTGAACCAATTCGACCTCCGATGCTAGAGACTTGGATGATATGTCCAGACTTCTGTTGGCGCATGATGGGTACAACGGCCTTTGTGACATTGACGACACCGAAGAGATTGACATCTACTTGTGCGCGGAAGGCTTCAATGGATCCATCTTCAATAGATGCCATGTTTGCGTATCCAGCGTTGTTGACAACGACGTCGATACGGCCGAACTTGTCAACGGCTTCCTTGACAGCTTTGCTGGCCTGTTCGAAGTCTGCCACGTCAAGAGCTGTCGCGAGGATCTTATCAGATCCATACTTGGTGACGAGATCGTCGAGTTGGGATGGGTTTCGAGCAGTTGCGACGACGATGTCGCCTGACTCGAGGACTTGTTCGACCAGTACGCGGCCTACTCCTCGAGAGGAACCAGTGACGAACCAAACTCGGGTCATGTTTAAGATTTATGTAAAAGTGGAAATGTAGGTAAGAGTATGAAGTTGTGAGAGATGCTTGATGGGATGGGAATGTTTGATACTGTTCTTGAAGGTGAGAAGACATTGATTTATATAGAGTTCAACTCTTCAAACGTCATGGCTCGTAATGCCACTCAATGTCCACATAGCGGAGTTATGATGCAAGAACTATGATACACAATACTAATCAGCCAAGCCCCATAGCGAAATTGAGGCTATCCAGTAGAGAAGAGAATTTTACAATGAGCATTGACGCAATTGAGAAGCTTCCCCTTTGTCTCATGCAGGCTGTGATCCACCCCCGGCAATTGTAGCCTATCTCCGATGCTGCACGCCCACTATTTCAAAGTCCGCAGTGGTACGGACATAACTTTAATTGGAGTTAAGCGGCCTTTACTTTTTGAAGCGTTACACTGCATGAAGAAAATCACGAGGTAAACTGTTTGATTGGCTCATTAGCTCAGTGGCTTCTGCCTTTTCTGGCCGCTGACCTGTTGGTTTACTGGCGCCATTACTGGCTGAAGAAGGTCCACGGGATCGCTCAGGTGAGAATGCGAAAATTGAAGAGAGTGATGATTACACATCATGTGAAAGGCTATGTAGGTTATTTGATATGTATTGGTAATAAAAAAGAGTTAAGTTTGGGTAAAAAGACCAGCTTTCGCCACAAGGAGTGTCTGCAAATAATACATCTCTAAAAAGAGCAGCTTTTCTGTTCAATATTTATCGAAGAGGGAGGCATCAGAGAGCCATGATAGGCCAAATAACACCCGCTGTCGAGAAATATCATGTATTAAACATGTGTGAGCACAATCTGCACCTCTTGATTGCTTTGTGAAGCAATTGCTCAGATTGATAATGCCTTGAGTGTACTCTGTACTGTATGCCTTGAACTCAGCCCCAGAGACCCCGCTCAGGCTGATCTGCCTTGCAGCGGGGATCAACAATCAGCCGCAAATCAATGGTTGGAAGACGACAGGCAACGACGCTTGATCTACCCTGCGGCATGTTCTTTGATGTTTCAACTATTAAATTTCTCATATGAAGCTTCCAGAATTGGTTCATCGAAATGGTGAGCCCAAGCGAGCTCTGCAGTGTTTGTCTTCACATTTTGCAAACGGGCCTGGAAGAAGTTGAGAATAAACTCCATCAAGACTGCACGCATCACAGCACCTTTGCTGGCTTCAAAGAGGCTGCAGAGAGCAAATGCTTCCTATGTGCTAAACTTTGGGACTCTATCGGTGATGCGTCTATCGAAGGCTGGTCCAAGGACCCCATAAGCTGGCAACCCTTTGGGTGCGGGCTAGAGCGACGTCCATGGGCACCAGAGTGGTACGGGGCTGTATATTGGCATATTAGGTACCTCGTATTTGATATGGGCATGGAGGCCAATCTCAAATACAGAGGAAACGTATTTTGCCTATTCCCCTGTGAGAGTACGTTCATCCCTGTCCTAACCAAAACCTTTACTTACACTTGGGATGACTTAGATGATAAGCCTTCTATGTTGGAAGCAGAATCGTGCAACCTTGAGAATAGTACAGCTTCAGAGAAAGTCCATCAGCTGGCTTATGACTGGCACAAAGTCTGCCGTGAATCACACCAAACATGCTCAAAATTACGTTCTTCCGAAAAGTTTGCACCATCACGACTCATCGACATCGGCACTGAGGATGATAGCTGGAAGTTGTGTTTATACCCACAGGATATACAGGATCCTCCTGATTACTTGACCTTGAGTTACAGGTGGGCTGAGAAACCTTCAATCGTTCTGCTGAGCTCCAATATCGACGAGTTTCGGAGAGGAGCGCCAATCACTAGCCTCCCCAGGACCTTTAGAGAAGCCATCACTGTTGCACGTCGCTTTTCTATTCGATACCTATGGATTGACTCCTTGTGCATTATTCAAGACTCACCGGACGATTGGGCCAAAGAGTCAGTATTGATGCACCAAGTCTATGCCAACTCGAGCTGTACAATCTCCGCATCCGCGTCAGAAGGTCCTGACGGAGGCCTGTTTCGCTCTCGCGCAGCCAACGACGTCTTGTTAGGATATTTCACAGTCAATTTCTCTGATGACGCACCCAGGAAGTTTGACATCTGGGACCAGAACCACATGGAGCGACTGATTCAAGGTCCACTCACAAGACGCGGTTGGGTGTTCCAGGAACGGGTGCTATCACCAAGGGTGCTTCATTTCACACATACTCAAGTAGTCTGGGAATGTTTCGAGATGAAAAAATGTGAAATGTTTCCCCGTTGGTCGCCATGTCCGACTGAGGCGGTTTATACACCTGCTTTGAAAGCTATCGACGCCTTCTTTGACTCTGGCCACTCCCGAACTGCGTTTGCCAAAGAGGAGGACAAGATAATGGGTGTCGATGTCTATCAGCAATGGATCAATCTCGTCAAAATGTACTCCCAGTGCGATCTAACATGTCCGGACGATCGCCTCATGGCAATGGCAGGCATCGCCGAAATGTTTAAGAAGAACACTGGCGATGAGTATCTAGCAGGACTGTGGAAGTCACGCCTGGTTGAGGGACTGAATTGGGTTGTCATCGATCCTGCTTCCCGGCCTCAGAATACGCTCCGTGTACCGTCATGGTCTTGGGCTGCAGTGGATTCTGCCGTCATGCCACAGCGGACAAACCTACCCCGAGACGATGATCTAATCAAGGTTCTTGATGCCAGAGTCGAATCTCCTCAGAACTCAGCGGGATGGCGTCACATCAAAGGATCCATACAGCTACGAGGCTGTATCTCCAAAGCCACTATCTGTGAGAGCAGCAGTAGGCTCTCAGAGAATATCCCTCTCAAGCTTTTAGAGACACCAACAAAGGTTTATGCCTACCCAGATACTCTCGGGACAACTTTTGAAGTTGGAAAGACGCTGCAATTTATACCTCTCAGATCGACATTGCGACGCCAAAAGAACCTGCAAGACACAGAAGAAGAGGAGCTTTTCGGAGAGCTCGTGATCATTATTGAAGGTCTTATTGTAGAATCTGTACCTGAAGCTCAGACCACTCATAAACGGGTAGGCCAGTTTGTGGTTGATTCTCTTGACGATGTGAGCTTCTTTGGTCTCGTCGCAACCCCTTCGAAGTCGGTCAGAGGTGTTGCGAAGGTGAAGTCAGACGAGGCGCGGACGTCAATCATCACTCTTGTATGAACAGGGCTTTCTACAGCAAATTCTTTTTCAGTTCGCCTATATTGTGGATAAGCAGAATTTATTGAGTGATCCTTGCAAGCCGTACCCTAGACGGGTCCCCGATAGAGGAAGCATTAATCTGGGGAAATACTTTGGGTGTTGATCAGCATCTGTTCAACCCACTGGGATGGGTGTCCGGGGATTAGGTGCTTATAGGGATCAACAGTCGTGAGTCGTCAATGTTCAGGGCTTAAAAGCTCTTTACACAACGAAGCCAATACAACTAGTTGTAGTCCAACTCAATTGATGGTAACAAATCGGCCTTTCTGTCAAGATTAGGATTTGCTCTTCATCCTTTTTGCAGTATCCCGATCACCGGCCGATATATCGCTCATTACATGATCATGACAAACTCATATTTCTTGGTTTCTTGCGTCCTGGCCATCGCGATCCGAGGCTCACGCAACTGCCGTATCACATTACCATCCTGCTACTCCGCAGACTATTGGATGGAGCTGTCTCGGTCCTATTCACGGCCTTGGCTCAATTGACGGGTTGGGGTATCGCGTGGAGGTGGAGCTAGTTTATCGGAAAGTCTGGGGATTGGTGATTGAGGGTGAAGAAACTTGGAGAACCAGTTCCGAAAAGTCTTCAATGCATGGGGACCCTGGACAATATCCCACTTTAGAGGCCGAAATTGTTCACGGGACTAGAAAAACTGCCGGGCTAAGTTGCTCAAAAGCATGGCCATCTAACAATTTTTGACTATGTTGAAAGAATTTGTATGCTAGAGAACACATTGCTTTGCATAAAAGAAAACGGTTAATGAAGCATTTTGACGGTCTCTGTTGCGAACAGTAGTTCTTCCAGTTCTTAGTAGATGATCAATGCTATTTTTAGGCAACTCAAATGCTGATAGTCAGGCTTAACTCTTCGATTAAACCAAGTGAATATTTAGAGAAAGGATATCCGAATCATAAACGAAGTTTCCCCAGGATTTACCGACGCTAGAGGCTTAATCTGAGACTAATCATACGCCCATGACTCGCGGAAGTGACGCTTTGGGTAGACTACATCCGACAAGCTTGCCACATGGAGAGATCGTTCAGGGCATTGCGGGGACCCCGAGTTGTTAACTTGTCTCAACGCGTGTCAACCATGGCTGGTCTTTCAGCTAAGTGGAACTGCGTAGTATCACATGTGCTATTCCCTGTTCATATCATCCTATAATCTGGAGATCTGGGGACGGGAAACAGAATCTGGAGACCCCGCGACGCTTTGCATCCGTGAGCGGATAGTTTCCGTGCTCAAAACTAGTCCGTGCAACATCGTGCCGCGTTGACTTTATAATGGCCGCCGATCGCCCTCTTTTGCCCTTTAGCTTTCTGGATATCCGAAACTCCATAAACCCAACTTAATCTTCTCTTTTGGACAAGAATGGCCGTGGACTCCAAGATCCAGCCTCCATCCGGGGGAATCGCGGCAGTGTTGCCAAATCCCACTACACCGTGGTATAAGCAAGCTCACCTAGTCAAACTCAATGCTTTGATCCTAGGCTTGGTATGCTTTCGTACGTGGCATAGTATCCTACTCTCAAGTGCCCTACTAACTTGCACGTCAAGAATCTGCAATCGGCTATGATGGAAGTTTACTCAACGGTCTTCAATCCCTTCCACAATGGAGCACATTTATGGACCATCCCGCTGGGGAATGGTCGGGCTTCATCAACGCCATCTACTTTATCGGATTCTTCTTAGCTTGCCCGCCCAGCTCCTGGCTCGCCAACAAATACGGACGCCGCCTCCCAGCCTTTCTAGCTTTCATTCCACTGGCACTCGGCACAGGCCTGCAAACAGGTGCCAAATCCGAGGCTGAATGGATCGCAGGTCGTTTCATCCTTGGCATCCCGACTGCCATGTTTGCGACATCAATCCCGCTTCTGATTACCGAGATCTCATATCCCAGTCATCGAAGTGTTATTACCGCTTTGACCAATACTAACTACTTTATTGGCGGTATCATTGCTGCTTGGACTTGCTATGGTACAAGGAATTACACTGACTGGGCATGGAGAATCCCAACTGTTCTCCAAATTGCTTTGCCTCTTGTTGCGCTCCCTGCTCTCATTCTTGTACCAGAGAGCCCTCGCTGGCTGGTATCCGTGGGACGAGAAGACGCGGCTCGCGATACCTTAGGAAAGTTACACGCTGTAAGTACCCCTGATAGAAAAGATGTTTTGTTAATACCATGGCTAAGTACAATCATAGGGTGGTGATATGAATCACCCTCTTGTCGACTTCGAACTTCACGAAATCACAACCGCCATCGAATCTGAAAAGCAGGCCTCGCAGTCCAGCTCTTACGCCCAACTAGTTTCCACCCCTGCCAATCGACGCCGTTTCCTCATCACGGCTTCATTAGCGATATACAGTCAATGGGTTGGCAACGGTGTTGTGAGCTACTATTTAGCGACAGTACTGGCCACAGTTGGAATCACGAGCGTCACTGATCAGACCCTGATCATGGGATGTCTCCAGATTTGGAGTTTCATGGCTGCAGTTGGTGGTGCATCATGTGTTGAGCGTCTTGGGCGACGCGTTCTCCTCATGACTTCTTGTGGAGTCATGTTGGTGAGCTTCATCCTGATCACGGCTATGTCAGGAAGCTTCGCACAGACTGGATCTCGCTCCGTTGGAGTTGCCATGATTCCATTTATCTTTTTATTCAACGCCGGTTATGCTATTGCTGTGTATGTCAAGCCTTCGTCTAATAATACCATGGATTGTGTCACTAACAAAATTCAATAGGACCCCTCTCCAAGTCGCGTACCCTCTCGAACTCTGGCCCTTCCAGCTACGTGGCCGTGGTCTATCTGCGGCCTGGATGATCATGATCTTGGCCCTCATTTTCAACGTTTTTGTCAATCCAATCGCGTTGACGGAGATTGGCTGGAAGTATTACATTGTTTATGTGGCCCTTCTCGTATCATACGGGTTTGTCATCTTCTTCTTCTACCCTGAGACTAGGGGCCGTACACTCGAGGAGATCGCAGTTATCTTTGGCGATGCGCCAGATGGTCTCTACTCTGATGAACTAGATACGAAGCAGGTTGTGGAAAAGGCGGATGTCAAGCACTTGGATTAGAACATTAACGAAGCAACCGCAACGCTGTGTCTTATGGTTTTAGTTCATAGCGATTCTGAAATACAAAGCGCTCTCTTTCCAAGCGACTGTCCGTCCGGTACCCCATAGCCTCGAACGAACTTCAGCAAACTACCTGGGATTAATATATCGCCAATACTCTGTCCCATTCTCAATTTTCCCAAGAATTCCGATTGACGATGAGTCATTGCTTATGGCATGAACTCTAATAGTTCGTCTGCTCCCGCAATTGGCACAGCACTTATCTGACATTTCGTTAATCTCACCACAGCGCTTGCCGGGCGTTGGTTGCTTCTTGCATTGCCACATGGTGTGGTCACCATGAAATTTAGACGTGGGTCGAGTTAGACGTAGGCTGAAAGGCATAATGAATGCCAAAAGGTGGTTATTTTAAATAGAAAGGTGCTGATTGACAGAAACTGATTTGTCGAGTGGTAGTATAGGATAGGGGCACTTCAACAATTCGCCTGGCAAAGGACAATTTCTATATCTACAGGCGGTAGGATTTACGCCTTTCAACAGCTATTAAGCACTTGAATTAGATTGCGTATGGATGAACCCTCATCACTGATGTTCTGTTTCTGAAAGTAACCCTACGATTATGAATGTAATATCACTCTATCGCCGTCCTCAGACATCCAGATTGCACCCTCCGCAATCGTGCTTCACAGCTTCTTCTATCGACATCATTCCACCTAGAGAGGCTCAGGACTGGTATACTCCCAGTACTCTGTCATATCGTCGGCCAACTTGTACATTCTTCCAATTGTAGAGCCATCTCCGGCAAGGGCTTCATCGTCCTGGCCTCGTCTGTTACCGCAATCGCAGACGACTACTCCCATTTTGTGCTCTTTCCCACAACGCTTATTTCCCCCAGTATCGCCATTGCATCGCCACTTCTTGTGATCTTTGCGTATTTGCGAAGTAGTGGTTACCATAGTTACAGTTTTAGATTTGAAACTTTTAGGATTTCGGGCGACTGAGCTATGTCTGATGGGGTTGTTGTTTTATACTTTGTGTTTTTTAGGTCGTAAAGATTCTAAGCAGACTTGAAATCGGCCAGCAGGGGGTCTTTTATATCATTTGAATAGCTTTGATTCACTTCAAAAGACCAAGCACCAACAATCTCTGATAGCCATTGCGCATCAGATCGCATGCCATGGCCTTAGACAGCTGAGACAGGATATTGAGGGACGATATTGGTTAGCATTTCTGGCTCACATAGTTGAAGTTGACATCCCAGCTCTGCTCTGACAAACTTCCCCTCCGAATATTAACAACGGCACGAAGTCATTGAATGGTTCTTCACGTTGGGTTTTGAAGCGACTTCAGACAAAGCCTATCTTTGGTATGTTTTGCGCATCACAACATCGATTCACATAACTCATCTCCCCAGTTCATCGCTCGCTAGCTGTTATACCACACCCCGTGCTTAATTTCGTTTCTCCTCTCATTTCCTGAATTCATTCTACCTCGCCTAATTTCGATTGTTGACTAACTCGTCATATCAATTTGGTGACTTCGATCATGGCACCAAAGCGACCGTTTGACATCACCATCGCCACCAGCCCAGCCTGAATCCAGAGTAATGTATGCAGCTTCGCTCGGAAAGAAACGCCAAAATTTCTGGATTTAGCTAGACTGCTGTAGTTCCCATTGGCTCTTCCTCCCTTAAATCAAACCCTGTTTGATACCCGTACTTGAACTCATCGCTCTCTGCTGGTGAATACGTCCGCCACACTCTTCTTTCCACTGTCTCGAGGACTTGGCCATACAGCATTCTAAACACACGAAGAGTCCGACAAGGCCTCGAACGCTGCAGGTCTCCCTTTTCACGGCCCCCACCTACGAGGCTTGCATGATTCTGTGGGGAGCTGGTACGGGGACTGGACGGCAGCTTGCCGTTAACCAGTGAAGTCGGGCTGGGCAATCAGGCTCTGAACTATACGTTTTAACTGGCGATGAACAAGATGTGCCTGACCACCCAATCCTTACCTGCATTCAAACAAGACCTAGGTGATTAAACCACGAGTGGCAGGCTGAACGCGGAAGCTTGTAACAGTTGAGACATCTTTCTCGTTATGCCTTGGCTGCTTACCCTTTCTTCCCAATTTCTCCTCTTCCCTCATTTGAGAGCACACTTGCTTTTTGTAGGACTACATAGCAGATAAGGCTCTCCTCACTCGAAGAGGGGTTCAAACGTCGATCTTACCCCGCTGGTACCTTCAGCCTCAAGGTGCATGCAGCCTTTGCCCCCCTTGCTTACACCGAGTTTGTTCGGAGTGGTGGAGGGAAACGTTTGCCTCTGAATCAGCCACTATATTACCCGTGCATGCTTTTAAACCTCAAAGTGATTGCGAGTACTTTTGCATTTGGTGATCCTATGAAGGGACAGGAATCAAGTTTAGGTTGAAAGACAAGCTTTCAGCCATGAGGCTCAACTACAACATGACTTGCTAGCTCATGGCAAATTAGTTAGTAGGAACGACAGGTCAGAAACCCGACTAGCGGTGATTTAGCTTTTGTTTTGGCTCAAATGGCTGCTGAAGCCTGCTTAGCATATCATGATAGAGTGTTGCAGAACAGTATTCCAATTTGACGGAGCTCAGCAACATGAATCCTACCTGATTAAGCAGTAACAGAAGTCCGTGGCCAATGTATCACACCCTGCTAGAAGGCCTAGCTATATAAAGTCATTCACTCTCAACGTGCCTCACTCATCGAGCTCCGGGCTCGACCGCGGTTCTGTAACGTCAACAGTCTGCCACTTCTCATCATTCTGATGAGACATGATTGGTGTGTCCTCGCCGCACGTAAGAAATAAGACCGTTGCGCCACTGGCAGCAAGTCAGATTCATGCATAAGTAGCTGAAAAATGTCTTATCTGGTGGATTGTATTGATCACACCAAGAGCAGACACAGGGCTCGTTAGCCTGATGCGGTTGCACAGCTGCTGTTTCCTGTATTAAATCCCAATTTTCCCCAGGACTTGACTCTTTTTCTTATTAATATTGTCATCTGGTATAATATTTCGCGGACTTTATCCCCTACGGCCATGTATCCACACAAAATGCAATGCATGATGCTGTCATGGCTATTCATAGCAGCATGGATTCAGACCGGCTACAGTTCCGCTCTGTACGCCTATTTCACCGACCGCACCATTCAAGTCGGAGCACAAGATCCAGCCACGGGGAAAATTCACTACAGTAACTGCAATAGTGAAGATATACCCATTTTCCCCCTTGAAAAGCCCAATAGACTGGATGCGAAGGAAACGCCACGCAATGGTACTGCAATTGCGGCAGCAGGCTGGTGGAACTCAGAAACAGTTGTTGTACGCGATATCTTTTGCAGACTGCGAGCGATGTCTAACTCAAATTATAGGCATCCATATTCTGGCAGACGAAGGACAACAAGATCGTTAACGGATTTTACACGTGTAACATGACGACGGGAAAGCTCATGCGCAATGGCGAATATCAGATCTCGGACACAGCCGAGGTCGACTCTATTCATAATGAGACCGGTCTCTCCGTCGTTCTCCTTGGGGCTGATGACGGCTATCGAGTTTTTTATCACAACAAAGAGAGGCAGGTGATGATGATGTGGTATACTGATAAGACCGGTTGGCTCGATGGTGGAGCTGTATCGCAAGATATTGCGGAAGGGATGGCGCTAGGGTCTGCTAATTACGACAAAAAGAATATCACAGTAGTTTTCCCTAAAGGCTCCGAAGTCATCGAAGTATCTCGCCTGGAGAAAACGGGGATATGGAAGCTAGGTCTGTACCTTCTTTCTGACACGCTCATTGCACCGGACTCTGTAGAGAGACTGACGTATTCTAGACTCGTTCCCCCAGGAGTTGATGGGTACCTACACGAATGAAACGTACCCGGAAGAAATCCGTACGAGCCTCGATCGTGACGCGAACTTCTCTCTACCAGCTTGGAACTCCTCGCTTGAAGCCATGGGCTCGGCAGTAGACAGATCACGAACTCGAAGTATCTTCTACATCGGTACCGATAAAAAGCTCTACGAAGTCACTGCCTCGGAGAACGATTGGCAAATGGCGCCGAACCAATCGAAGCGTGAATGGCCTGTCGCAGATGTCCCAAGTTGTGGCCTGGCAGTAGTATCCCAGCAAAGTGAAGGCAAGGCATGGATATACTACTGGGCCAACAAGACAATCGTTCAGGCATACAAGAACTATGATGGTGAATGGGAGGATGCAAAAGCGTTGCCGCAAAAGGTTCCGACAAACAAGACGGATGACAAGAGTCACAAAACCAAGCCACAAGATGAAGATGAGCCATCGCATTCGACCGGGTTGAGCTCCGGAGCCAAAGCTGGGATTGGAGTTGGAGTCGGTGTTGGTGCCCTGCTTGTTGGTGTCGTGGCTTGGTTATGGATGAGGCGACGCAACGACCGCGCTCGCAAAAAGAGGGCTTCTGAGGTCACCGAGGTCTCGGAGGTCGGAGGAAGCCCTGTCGAGTCGCCCATCACTGAGGTGAAGGAGGACATTCCAAAACCAATGGAACCGTCGGAGGTGGATGGCCAAGGGCGACCTGCTGAGTTGGACCACCGCGACTCAGCGCTTTATGAGTTACCAGGGCATCATGCAAGAGAGTGACACGAGTATCAGAGGCAGTAGGTACTAGTACAGTGATAAGATTGCTCCAATTTATGATAATACAAGCACGGATGAGGTGATCTTTCATTTTCTCGTTGTCTCCCACGACGGAAATTAGGGGGTTCAAGAACTCTTCAGCGGGGTACTTTTCATGTTACATCAATTCCAGCTGCTCATCGAGTAGCTGATCAGCTGGTGGCTTGGTTGGATTGGCGGCGTCAGCTCAACTCGGTGACTTGCAGATCGTTGGCAACTGGCGAGCCTCATCACATTCCCGCGTAGCTGCCACGACTACTTGGCACCAATGATGAATGGTTCTTTAGAAACACTGACGAAATATTCTCAGAAAGACGAGCTTTGTTGACGGAAGATCCGCGCAAGGGGCTTATCACATCCCTCACCGCCAGCCACTTTAGCCTCTCAGCCAGCCACATAGTCTATCCTTGCCAGGGTAGTTTCAGTCTATCGATTTCCCCAGGCGAGCGGCCCGTACCATTCGAACTTAGTGCTGGGCCCGCTAGCAGATTCGACCAATAAATTGAAGGATAAACATTTTGAAGTCCTCAAATAGTTGGGGGATTTGTATGCGGCTGAGAGCCAGAGCTGATCATAGATAAACTATTGAATGCAAAGGCTGATCGCCGTCCAAGAATGGCTCAGGTCTTGACCTATTGAGCGGATCGCTCCCCAATATGTTCAGCTGTAAGACACGGAACGTAGTGTAGCTTCAGGTGGCTTGAGACAACAAGGGCAAGTCGATCGAAGCTGAGGATATCGGAGTGAGCCCCGATATTCCGAGCGGTCTTTTAAAGAGGTTGACCTTGCCCAATGTTATTGAAAGCTTCTCGTCTCCATCGCACCTCGTTCTCGTCATCGTCCCTAAAGCCCATCATGATGCTGTTCAAGTCCCTCTGCCTCTCGTCACTCTTGACCACCAGTCTTGCACTGTACCTCCCTCGAGAGGAAACATTGGACAACAATGCCTGCAACTGCAGTGGTGTCAATGTGCGATACGATGCATCGCTCGCCAATCAGTACGTCTGCGGAGACAAGCGCCTTGGGCCCACCAATCTCCCAACCAAGCTGCCCCTGAGCACTTTCGTGACAGGCTACGATCGGTTTGAGGGATTGAGTCCAGATAAATTCCTCCAGAGGTGGTGGAACACCACAAAGAAACTCGACGGCAAAACGGATGTTGGCTGGATCTACCCTGAAAAGAATGGCTTTGAGTTAGATGAGAATCTTTTTCCCATCAAAGCCAACGTGGATCTAAAGGTCGGCACACTTGTTGACAGATTCGGAGAAGCAACTGGTAAGTTAAATAAAGTCCTCTAAAGTGAGAAGATCTGACCAACGTTTTTAGGACGTTATATCTCTCCAGCCACAGCCCCCTTCACACAAAGGGCTCTTAACCCTGAGAATCTCAACACTGGTGACAACAAGGAGTTCCCCAACAACTACCATGTGTACAATGTTACAAGATCTTTCACTGTTCAGGCCGGACCTATCAGGCCCTGGTTTGGTCAGCCAGGTTTCGGTGTTCAGTTCTTCCTTGGACAAGGCATTACTGTGCAGGACTATTTGCTTAACAAACATTTGGTTGAGGTCAACGCTTCAAGTTTGATCAGGGATGGGCGAGGATGTGGATTTGGCGTCGGTGATGATACCAAGTCGGAGGAGCTTTGAATAATGGATAGGAAGAGGACAATGGTCAAGCGTCAGCCCAGGAACTCCTTAGTTTTAATGATATAATTGTTATGTTTATGTCAGAAATATCAGATGTGAAAATATCCTCAGATATCTAGAGCATGAGTTGCAAAGTGGGTTCCAGGCTTACACAGTCGCTTCCACGAGGATCCGGACCTGGGAAGCTGGTATGTGGTTTCGCTATTTCAGAATGGCGTCCGTGGCTTGAACCATTCATTTGCGAGTTTTCGTCATGTCAGCTTCCTCATTGCCTTTTTTGCAATATTTAACAACAAGAAGATGGGATTAGCAGTTATGTTACACTGAGTAGATCACGAGAGAAGCGTCAAAGAACCAATTAGATATAGCCTAGCACCCCTTAAATGGTCTGTGCTGGGTCAATCATATGCCTGTATTTGCTGACAGCGTGGCTGACTAACCCTTTCACGCCGGTCAACCGAATACGGACGTTGCTACTTATTTCTTCTTTCAACTCTTCCATCAATACGATCAACAGTACGGATAGATCAAGACAGTTCATACAACGCTATCTCAAACAATGCCAAAAGAGACAAAGCAGGACCTCTCGAGCCAAATCACAACATTCCGAGTTTCCCGGCCGCAGCGGATCAAGCGGAACAGGCCCTCCATATCTTGCTCAGCTTGCCGTGCTCGCAAGCAAAAATGCGACAGACAACAACCTTGCAGTGCATGTCAAAGGCGAGGTGTAGCAGACTCTTGTCGCTTCGAACCATCTTCGGGACATGTCAACCCCCCTGTGGAAAATGGCGATGGGAGTCGAGTCCAGACAGAGCTCAAGAAGATGCACAGTATTCTCCAGAGTCTTGTCACTCAGCCTGGCCAAAAACAAGCAACAATACTTCACGACAAACTAACTGAGAGTATTGAAACTAATTCCAAAGTTGGGACGGTTTCACCTTCACCCGCGCACCAGCCTCCGGATATGATATTCGGATATCTTGACAACGCTACTTTAGCAGATATTATGGCCGCATTGCCAACTCGCCAGGATACAGATAAAATAGTTTCAACATACTTCAAGGCCAGACATATCGCCGTACCATTTATCCACACACATCAGTTTCGCAGACAGTATGAAGCATTCTGGAATAATCCCGCTTCCAACAATCTCTTATGGATCAGCACCATGTTCTCTGTTCTATCCATCGGTGCTATCATCTCAGAGACAAAATCAGCATCCACCTCTGATGCTTACGACTCGACTTCATTCATCGCCATGTCCACGCGTTGTCTTATATCAGGACAGTACGGCAAGGCAGCAGAACTGTCAGTGGAGGCTTTGACTATCCATCTCCATGCCAGATCCTTCTGCCGAGAGAATCAAACTGTCGACCTTGTGCAATTACACTCGTTGACTGTACGCGTTGCTCAACAGCGATTCTATCACTGCGATGGGGGCAGTCTTCTACCAACAGTCACTCCTTTTGAAGCAGAAATTAGACGACGAGTATGGTATTGTCTCCAATATTACGACGTTTCCTTCGCTCTTGAGTCTGGGTTGCCGCCGCTCATTCACGAAGATACATACACTACCAGACACCCAACATTTGCTACAGACGACGACTTTGATGAAGACACGGAGATAATATCGCCCAGACTAGTAACAGACGCTCAACCTATTCTGCCTTGCGTGTTCATATCGCGGTTGTTACCAGTGCTCAGGCACATCATCCGTCATGCTTCGGGCTTCAGAACATACACTTACATGGACGCCATATCTCTCAAAGCACAGTTGGAGGCATGGTACACATCGATCCCAGCTTGTTTCCGTGTCCGGTCGATCAAGGAAACTTCGTTCACAGATCAAAGCCATACCGTTATGCAACGTATCTTACTGGAACTCATCTATACAACTGGAATCACACTTCTCTACCGCCCATTCCTCAATGTTGTCAGGCTTGGTGATAGTGAATGCCAAACCGCGCTTGCCATCTGCCGCCAAACCGCGCTTAGATCGGTTGGAGTCTACGTTGAAGTTGATTGTGAGATGCAGAAAGGCGGGAGGCTGTACGGTGATCAGCACATTTCACCAAGCCTTTCACTTAATGATTCCTTGATTAGGACCATAGTGTCTCCTCTCGAGGCCTTTGGCTGTGGAAACGTTCCGTGAGTCTGTGAATACGTGGGTAAATATTCACTGCTAAACTATTTTAGGCCCGTTATAAGAGAATACGCAATCAGCACGCTTCAAACAGCTGTGCAATTATGGTCTACAAGATCATCAGTCTCTACGCTGGCGCTGGAAAACTCACGAACGCTGCGAGTTGCTCTGGCAGATATATATATGGCTAACCCAAGGCTGTATCGTGCTCCGGAACCCAGTTTAACCCTAGATGCTTTCACCAATTCAGAGCAGCAACAACCTGATTTTGTTTTGCAAACACTGGGCAGTTCGGAATCGGGAGGTGAAGAGACCAATGGACTGGGTGGCCTAGAGTGGAACTGGGTGCGTTGGCAGAGCTGAATGTCAATTGAAGGCACCTATGCTGACATGCATCAGTATCCGATGAATCAATTACTTGAATACGAAGAACCCGACCAAACAGCCACTTACGAATCATTTTTTGGTACCTAGAAGAGCGAATGGCGAGATATAGTGGGGTTCCTGAATACATCGGAGTTGTCGGTCACATCTCTTACCGCTTTCGGTAATCAACAAATCCGACAACATACACGACGCCGAATCTATGGGCCTATGATGAAATGTTCATGCGATACAACGGGATCAAAATGCCCATTCGGGCAGTTCGAATCGCAAATTGTGAAAATGGGAGTTGACAGACAGGTACAAATATCAGGTTGAGATCCGTCCTGTACTGAGAAATCACGACATCTACAGCTCAATTCATCTTTGCATCATCACAACTTCATCACAATGGGTGACCAAGCTCTTCCCGAATTCTCAACCTCCCTCGTCCTCCCTGCTTTCAACGAGCCTCTCAAACTCGAAAAGACTCCTCTCCCGAAGACCGTCCCCTCCGGCTCCGTCGTCGTGCGTATTCTCAGCACTTCTGTCCGCCCTCACCACCTCCCCGGCTTCAAGGGAAAGAGTCCTCTCCACTTCAAGCTCCCATACAACCCCGGCGATGGTGGTGTTGCTCGCGTCATCTCTGTCGGACCCGATGCTGTAGCCCTCAAGCCAGGCCAGCTTGTCTGGGTCAAAAACTTTCTCATCGCGCGAGATGACCCCAACACGCGTGTCCTCCTTGGCCTTCACGATGGTGCTGGCCCTGAGGGCGAGGCGCAGCTTTTCAACCTTTGGTCGGGCTTCTGGAGGGACGTTGCAATTGCACCAGCTGAAAACGTGCTTCCTCTGAATGAGAAGGTCTTGGTCAAAGAGATGGGTTACTCGTTTGGTGACCTTAACTACATCCAACGACTCTCCGTCGCATATGGTGGTGTCAGTGCTGCTGGCCTTCGTGCTGGAGAAACCGTCATCGTCGCCCCAGCCACAGGTCACTTTTCCGGTGCGGTCGTTGAGTTGACTGCTCAGATTGGTTGCCGCGTGATTGCACTTTCACGCTCGGCATCCAAGTTGGAACCCCTTACATCTCGTTATCCTCGCGTTACTGCTGTTGAGCTCACTGGGGACGAAGAGAAAGATGTCGCGGCCATTCGTACACTGGTCCCTGGCGGCGCTGATGCCTATATCGATGTTTCTCCACCTGCCGCCACAGCTACTCACCATCATTTCAACGTTTCCCTCAAGTCGGTTGGTACTTTCGGTCGCGTGGTTTTCCTGGGTATGATGTTTGATATCAAGATCAGCTATGTCAGCATCATGGCTCGTAACATCACAATCAAGGGACAGCATATGTACACGCGTGAGGAATTGGTCTCTCTGATCAAGATGATTGAGGCTGGAGTTATCAAGCTGGGTAAAGAAGCTGGACATGAGATTGTTGAAAAGGAGTTCTCTATGGAGGAGTGGGAGAAGGCGGCCACTGTCGCGGAGACGGCTACCAACTGGGGTCAGCAGGTTTTACTTTACCCTTAAATGGGTCATGTTAATTAGCAAAGGCAGAGGATAAAACTGAATTATGTTTTTCTTTTTTCTCAAATACTTATAAGAGCCATTGGTGACAAAGTTACTCTGAAGTGGTCCCCCGCGCATCAACCCGTCCTATACGCTTCTGAGTTTGAGCCATCTTTATGCATTGCCATTAGTTTCGTTGTTGCTACGAATGTGCAATGAGTATCCCGTTGTACCATTCTCCTCCAGTCCAGGCTTGAGAATCAAAGTCGGTATCTCATAGTCACCGTTGTTCTGCGCTCTATACGCGATGGCCTCCATGGTCTCCAACTTCCTCAACTTCTCGCGAAGCATCTCTGCCTCCTTCTCAAAGCCAACTCCGTCCAATCTATCCGCTAGGTAGATAACATGAGATGGCAGTACTTGAAATCCTGCATAATACAGCAACCCATGATTCATAGGATACAAAACATCGTCAATTGGTCCGGTGATTCCACGTGCTGAGTAGTGTTCTTTCCAGCCTCCAACAGTGACAACAGCCATCGCTCGCTTATTGATAAACGGCCCTTCGCCATATCTGTCGCCCCAGTGCTTCTCGCTATACTCGCCCATGCCGTATGCGAACCCAAACGAATAAACTCGTTCGAACCAACCCTTGAGGATGGCGGGCATGCTGTACCACCAGAGCGGGAAGTGAAATATGACGATGTCGGCCCATAGTAGCTTTTCTTGCTCTGTTTTAACATCTTCTGTGAGGTTGCCCGATGCGTATGCTTCTCTTGATGCGTATGCAGGTCTCAGGCGGGCATCGACTGGATGCTTGGGAAAGTCTGCGCGATCTATCTCGGATTTCCATTTCATAGCGTATAGGTCTGAGGTCTGGATTTGATGGCCCTGGGCTTTGAGTTCATTAATGGAGATTTGAAACAAAGAGCCGTTCAGTGATTGGGGCTCAGGATGGGCAAAGACAATGAAGACCTTCATGATCACGAGACTGGGAGACTTGATGGTCACTCAGATTATGATGGTTGATGTAACTTGTCTTTGGGCAGTATATATACAAAGTATTGAAAACTCTGCCTCGTTGAGACTTGCCATGCGATCGGCCTGAATGAACATCCGATCGGGCGAAATTAACCTTGTCGTCACCCGATCGGACGAATTCGACCTCCGAAGATAGTCAGTGGATCTGAATTGCGCAAGCTCAATGGCGGTCTTGGCATAGTAACGCCTGATTGTGCTCCATATTCCAAGAGCTGTTACTGGATGTTCAGCATTATCAAAGTTATCACATCACATTGTCATTTACGATAGCAAGTCTGTATCAAATAAAAGTCCAAACTGGAGACCTTTCCAGAATTGGCCTTGGATAGTCATCATCTTGCGTTGTTATATGGGTCTTCAAGCCAGGCAGCCATTTTCTATCAGCTGAACGTCATGCCATAGCCGCGTGTTAACAACTTGTCGACCAATCATGTCTGTCTCAGTTCTCAGAATCATATTTATAGTCTTGGGGTTAAGGAATTTGTTTGAAAATACGTGGCTTTTATTTTTCCCTTCTGGTGTTCTGGTATGTAGTATTTTCCATTCAACGCCTCTCATTCCCTCTTAAAACCCAAATGGTAATGAATCCATACCATCGAGATTCTCCTCAGCTTCTTCTTTCAAGCATCGCTCGCAGTTGCATTTGAACTGAAACTGATCCTGCGTGTGACTCTGTCTACTCGAAAGATCTTTATGTGTTGTGAGATCAAAGTAGGTAATCATGCACTCTTCGCCTTTTGAAATGTCACAGGCTGCTGTGTAGACCATTCTTGCTTGGCCATTAGGTTTGTGGGTAACCTACAACTGTTAGTACTTAATACCCTTTTCACTGCACAGACTTCTACTCACATTTGGAAGACATGAGTGGTTGAACTGGGCAGCTCTAGGATACAGTGCCATTCCATATGATTCACCTCGGTCGTTCACAGACTGAGAGCCAGTGACTCTCGGGTACAAACCAAAAGTATTGGTCTCCTCCTTGCACAATAGCAAAAGCATTTCTTCGGCACTCAATAAGAACGGTAGAACAGACGCATCACTCAGATACTCATCGACCAGTCGTTTCCAGTGAGTAATTTGCTCCTCGGGCCACGAGTCAAGGTATGCACAACACATATCGACGGCTTTCCAACCACGTAAGAAATGAGCCTCCCATGGATACCGATGTTGTGCGATGGTGTTACCACTGTGTAACTCAACGTTCCACGTGGCGAGCAAACGAACAACGTGCCAGATGGTCGCAAAATTGTACTCCCCTTCTTTGCAGCGAAGAACATCTGCGTGTTTTTTCAACCAGGAGCACTCAAAGTCATGTCGGGCCTTGTCCGTCGCTCGGCAGGCAATGCTGCACCAGACAACATCGTGGAAACAAGCCTGTTCACATCGCACGGCACGTCCATTCTGCGGTACACGACGAGAGCACGGGAGATTGCTGCAGATAAGCGGTTCGTTGGACGTCACTGAGGGGACGATAGCATAAGGTGTGTCTACGAGAAGAACGGTGCCTTCTCGAATGGGACCCGCGGCTCGGAGCAATCTGCCCTTGCAAGGGTCCTGATCTGGCACCAAATTCGGATGCACGTAAAAGTCCAGCTCGTGGGTGGACACATTTGAAGTCTTCAGGGTACTTCTTGGTGCCTTTGGCGGGAGACGGGGTTTTTGGAACTCCATTGGTGCAGATCTGGCGGAGAGGTACTGAGAAGGATAAGAAAGAAGGTAAACTGAAAAGAATTTGCTGGCAGAATTGTAAGTTGAGCATTTGTGTTCTGGACCCTCGGGATGATCCAATACGGTTAGGTTAGTTGAGGCCACTAAGACATCATCGCCACTCAGAGAAGGAAATTATTTCGGCGTAACCTTTTGCGGCTTAAAGCCTCATGTATCACTGTAGCAGGAAGGAAAGGCGGTATGTGTTTGAAGGTTTGATTGACATTGTGTCACCGAGGGAAGCTTCGTGTGAATAAGCGAAGAAGCAGGCATGGCTGGAAGGATTGACTTTTCACTGTGAAAGCCACAAAAACACGAAAGTTTATCTTCGAGATACGCGTCAGAGAAAAAAAGAGGAAAAAAGAGTCAGTTAAACTCGGTTAGTCGATTTTGTTATCGCGTAATCTTCATTTATCGTGGCTTCTTGACGTCAACATTCTGTGGCTGTCCGGCCCCGTTAAATCGGCATTGCAATAACCGTTCATCGCCCTTGCATCCTAGATCCGAGTGGAGAAGGGCCGCATGGAAGCTAGGGATAATCCCTCCAGTGAAATTAGTCCCCGTCACACGTGTTATTCCTTGTGACAGCTTCATGAGCCATCCTCAATGGCGGATTTTGTGGCCCAAAGCTAAGGACAAGATCTTGTCATCTAGTAGTTCATATAGGCCCAGCCATATCAAGCAGCATTAAATTATATATAGACTCTTTCAATTGCCACTTCTTTACTATTCAAGCTATATTAACGGACTATCCGTCCGATCGGACAAATACACCATTGTCAATCTCTTGAGCCACAGGCTTGTAGCTCCACTGGGTAACATAGACATCACCTCCTGCAGGGCAGTCCAATCCAGACCCTTTACCATTACAGGTACCATATGCTCCAAGCAAACTACCCACGAACTGGCCCATTCCATCGGCACTAACCAGACTTGCTGGGGCCGTTGCAATATTGAGCTTTCTACCTCCATGAACACTTGACGCTCCAAGGTTGTAGTGCGTCGCGTTGGCTGCCTCAATATGTAGGCGAATTCCACCATTCTCCCAACCATCAGGAACAGGAACTACCTTTGGCTCAGGGACGTTCTTTGGTCCCATAGCGCGGAAACGGAAAGCAAGTTTCGATTTCTTATTGCTACCCTGCTTGGTTGGAAGACGGACAATGCCAAGGTCGATATGATCAAACTGTGTGCGGAAGACAGTAATTCCAGCCTCTTGTTGGTCCACTCTTGGCTTGAGGTCAATGTCGACGCTGGATTTGAACAGGGTATGCGTTTGGCGCCGGCCAATGAAAGCTAGGCCACGCTGTCCAGATAGCTCAATCTCGTCTCCAGGTAAGACGCTACCAGTAACATTATTCCGACTCGGTACGATATGCAAGCCTTTGGGAGACAAGGAAAAGGCACCCTCTCTGGGTACTCGATGATGAACTAAGTGTGGAGGGATCTTCCTTTCCTTCTTGAAGTTGTAGTCATCCGGATCACCGTTGAAAGGTCCCTTTCCGGGGACATTTCTAGTAGCTTCTGGAAGGAGCTTGGCTGGCATACGACCTCGGACTGGCTGCAACACTGGCCATTCACCCTTCTCCCATGTGGCATTGAAAAGAACAGCTTCGCGACCCATTGGCGATACTCCAGGTTTTGTTGTGCGGGTTGCGAGACACATACCCCACCAGTTGCCTCTGAGATCTTGAAATAGGTCGCCGTGGCCGACCGTCTGGAAATACTCTGAAGTTCCGCGGTTCGTTAATATGGGGTTATTCTTATAGCCTTCGTATGGGCCCGTTATCTTGCGTGCGCGAGCGATGGTGATTGCGTGGTCTTCGGCAGTTCCGCCCTCTGCGATCATGAGATAGTAGTACCCATCGCGCTTATAGATGTGCGGCCCTTCAGGCCATACGCCACCGGTGCCGTTCCAGATGTTTAGCTCAGGCCCAAGCTTGCCCGTTTTGAGGTCGATCTCTTGCAGAGTGACTCCATGAGTTGCAGAGTAAACCTTTCCATCATCATCCCAAAACAAATCCGGATCAATATGAGTTGGTTTGAAGGTAACAGGATCACTCCAGCTATCTTGGTCGAAGGGATTGGTGGTCTTGAAGATAACACCAATGATATCTCCAACGCCTAGATATTCACAGATAACATAATATGTGCCCTTGTGATATCGAATTGTCGGTGCGTACATTCCTTCCTGTTGTCCAGCCGTCTTCCAGCTAATACCTGGGAGCTGCTTCTCACGATTCCAGACATGACTGATGAGACGCCAATTGATCAAGTCCCTTGAAGCATAGACGGGAAGACCGGGGAATGAAACGAAAGTAGATGTGACACAGAAGAAGATGCCGTCTTTCTGGATGCACGATGGGTCTGAGTGCCATCCTGGAAGGACTGGATTGGTGAATGTGGAAACATCCTTCTTGTCGGGAAGCGCACTTCCCAGCGCAAGAAGGGGATATAGCAACCAGGTGAGGAGCATCTTGGCAAAGCTGGATCTTGGCCAGACAGCATGACAACAGCGAAGGAATCTTTGCTTAATTATATATTATTCTGGACGGCGATCACGAAACTACTTCAGGCAAATGCGGGGGAGAAAACGGCTGAATGCCAGTGAATGGGGAGCGGGAGGAAGATGTTGGCGACGCCGATTCGAGCGCTAGATGTTTGACCCTTGTTCCCTCCCTGACGATCTTGTCGATATCTCGTCAAGGAGCATGATTCTGGGTTGCAGAATGAGGGGTATTTATTTAACCTTGCCCAAGCGATTTAAATAGGCTGATTCGACGACCTAGACTAGGTATCAGAGTATCTGTTCGTCGAGAAAGCAATGCATACAATTTAGCCTAATCAGTCATCCTTCCAGCTTGAGGGATTGATCGCAGAGGCTTTTACAGGAAGCCCTGGTATAGCAAAGACTTACTTATAATGATTTGCAATACGTGTAATTATTGAGAGGTATCGAATTTCTCCGAGGGCTTCTTCTGTACTCCAGCGTTGAATACCTATAGATTACAATCAAGCATTCCTTTCATTTCTATTCGCTATCTCATATTCCAGAAATAAGTCGGGGGATTTGCTGTTAGACCCTGCTATACTTTTCGTAACTAATTGTTAATACGGTCTGGCTTGTGCAAAACATAAAATGGGACGGCAAACAAGCTATCTGAAGAGGAGATTCAATCGACATTCCACATGGCATGATGGTGTGCCATGGTAGCGTGCCCCTGCAGTACCGTCCATACCACCCTGGTGGAGAAGTTTCGCGAAACTTCGGCAACCAACAGACAGTACCTGGTTGGCTAACGGTAGACGTAGACCAGACAAAACATGCCTGAGGCTCCTCAATTCGATGCGGTTCCATGGTGACACAGTGTGCGAATATCCTCGCGCGACCCCAAGTGTAGAGTTTATCTATCATCTGATGGTGGGAGATCTCCCCGATCGCCTGAGAATGAGGCCTGGTTGACGTCACTTGCTACACGGAAGAAATTCACCGAAACATGCTGATCTTGACCGCATATTCTTCATTTATTCCTCAATCTCTTAATTACCGAGCGGTTCCGTCTATGCTCTTTGGACTTTTTTGCTTTATTCTGCTCTGACGTAGCGGTTTTTGAAGTACAGCGCAAATGTCTCTCGCTCAGCATGTGACCCAAACAGAGGGCTTCGACTACGAAGGCCCCGCGAATCCCAACTACGAAGGTCCGACGCATCCCAATATCTCACCAGGTTTTGGAACTTCAAATATTCTCATTTTTGGAGACGAATGCGATCAAACTGGTGACCGGTCAGGATGGCGTCGATTGAGCTTTGCGCCCGTCGACATTGTTCAGGAATTGCCCAACATTGCCGCTTACAAGGTCTCGAATCTTAAGCGATATCGTGAGTATAGCCGACGGTTGACGCACTGAGAAACAGAGTTAATTGACTGCGAATTAGTGCAAGTTGGGACAGGTATAATAGCTTGTTGGTTTGCATCAGGCATCGTCTTCGGTTTCGCTGCCCTCAAGCCAATTCTCATCTCCGAGGGCATCTATTCCGATCTCTGCCCAGAGCCGAATTTTAAAATCCCATGCGCTGAGCAAGACATGCGATTGAACTTTTTATTCATTTCGGCCTCCATCTCTGCCAATGTTTCTTCCCTTTTTGCTGGAGCGGCCCTTGATCGCTTCGGTCGCCGAACATGCTGGTTGGTTTCGAGTCTTCTACTCACCCTGGGTTCGCTGTTGATGGCGCTCTCATTCTCGGTCCCCGCGTTCCATGGATATCTCCTCGGCAACATCCTTCTTGCATTCGGTGGTACTTTTATCTTTGTCTCTAGCTTCCAACTCGCCAATGCGTTCCCCAAGTATTCTGGCCTAATTGTTGCCCTCGTCACTGGCGCTTTTGATGCATCCGCCGCCGTTTTCCTCTTTTACCGCATGGCGTACGACGCATCAGGCGGCAAGTTCTCGCTAGACCGGTTTTTCTATGGCTACATCTCCGTGCCAGCTCTTATCTTCCTGGCCGAGTTACTGTGGATGCCAGCGCATTCGTACCATACCCTTCCTCAACTGGAAAAGAAGATCGAGCACGCCCAAGACCGCACCCGAGATGTCCACGAATCCGATGAGGAAATCGACGATACGAACGAGCTAACGCGTGTACGAAGTGCCCGTGCTGATCACAGAAGATCCAAGCTCGAGAAGATTGAAGAACTCGCTGGTGATAGTGAGGAGCGGGTCGAACGCATCAAAGAAGAGGAAGGCCGACACGAAGCGAGTGGCGTCTGGGGGGTTCTCCATGGAGTCCCAGCCCACAAACAGATGATATCACCGTGGTTCATCCTGATCCTGCTTTTGACGATTCTTCAGATGCTTCGCATGAATTACTTCATCGCTAGCGTCAGGTCGCAGTACAGGTACATGCTCGGATCTGACAAGGCCGCTGAACGTATCAATGACTTTTTCGACGTTGCTCTTCCTGTTGGAGGCGTTGCTTCTACACCATTCATCGGACTATTACTCAACAACTTGAGTGTACCAGGAACCTTTTGTGTTTTGACTGTTTTTATCGTGGTAATTGGCGTTCTGAATTGCTTGCCAAGTATGTTGGCTGGATACTTGACTGTTGTTGCCTTCGTCATCTTCCGTCCTCTTTACTACTCAGCCATCTCGTAAGTGACCTCTGGATCCTTTCATCGCTGGTGTCTACTAACTCGTGTTCTAGTGACTACGCAACAAAAGTCTTTGGATTTGCTACTTTCGGACGCATCTACGGAACCATCACGTGTATCTCCGGGATCACGCAGCTTTCTCAATCCGGACTCGATGCACTTACCCATGGTCCACTACAGGATGACCCTACCCCGATCAACGCTACGTTGGGCGGCGTTGGAGCTCTTCTTGGCTGTATCTTGGCCATTTTCATCACCGTCAAGGGTAGAGTCTTTGTCGAGAAGAAGGTCGAGATGGAAGCTGACGACGAGAGAGAACGGCTCTTGTCGAATGCTCAGAATGGGTATGGAACAAGCCACGCTTGAACACTAATATTTGATGATTTTGCGACATGTTATAACGGCTATATCTCAGGATTGGACTAGGTTCACATTGGTTGAAAAGCATTCAATTTCTATGCGGCCAGTTAAAGTTTAGGTATAAATGGTGTTAACTTGAAATAGCTATAACATATAGTACTAATTTATATAATTTCTCTTTTTATAAATCATTTATATAC